>JAXQQM020071419.1:0-248666 GCA_034641835.2 Pinus albicaulis
ATTTTGTCTCTTTATTAAGTGGTATTTTTATATTTAAACAGTTTTCACGACCCTGGTTCTCTACACAGACCTCGCCTTGGATATTTTTACATAAAAATGATTGTTCTCAATAATTATTTATATAAATTTTCCACATGTTTAGTGTGGTATTCCCATGATTTATTATAAATATGTGTATTATCAAAGAAAACCAACACAAATTTTATAAGATGGGATCAAACAAAATTGTTCTTAAGTTGAGCCAGCCGAACTTCAAACGGCGATAAACCATAATTCAAACCAAATTCGCGTTCCAAAATAGCCTGCTGACGTTGGCCAATTTTGTGACGCGGAAACCAAATGAATTCCGCCCTAATATTTTTCGGGTCCGAAGTTGGGCTGGCGTACGGGGGGAAGTTGTGACGTGAATTTCTTATCAAATTTGCCCTAATATTTTTCGGGTCCGGATTTCCACTGCGCGAGCGGCCCAAACAAAGATCCGCTCCAATCAATTTCTGCCACGTGTCCTTAATAAAAACTTACCCTACTCCCGGCTGCGGGTGCATTCGATGGCGTTTAAGGCGATGGGACATGGATATGGCGATTTCATATCAATCGCATTAACATTTAGTGCTGTTCAATTAAGTTTTCACATCAAATCCGCATTAATTAATTTTTAACACTGTTCAAGATCGCACCTCCACTCCTCTTAGCGATTCCGCACGCTCCAATTTGATCCGGCCTTCGGCTCTCGTTATTAATGATCAGAGATTCATTATGACGGGCGTCATTTGTTTGCATTGCATTCGTGTCTACAAAATGGCGTTTAGCCATGGTTTTTCAGACAAGCCGGTTGCTGGATTACACTGCCTGCTAACTGTGACGATAAGGAGAAGTGGCCAGCTGAACTGTTGCCTAGACCTTGCTGCATATTTGCATTTCTCTCGGTTCTGTCTCTGTCTGTCTTCCTCTGTTAATTGGAATTCTGCTTCTCCGTCTCCTCTTGTGCCCACTGCGCCTGAGATTGCACCCATGCCTCGCGTGCGTCATAGGATGCATTGCCGCAGGGGGAGCACTAGAGGTCAACCCCTGCACGCTCCCTCCAGCCCCTCAACAGAGTCGACTTCCGGCCAGTCCAGTGAATATTACGCAGGTCGATATCCAAATACTAGGAGTGGGCAGGGTCGGCTTGTAGGATCTGGCCACCGTATGGATTCCCCTGCTCCTCGCTTCCCCACCGCTAGTTCACCTTCTCCCACGATGCGCACTACGCAATTTTCCTTTAATTTCTCTCTCAACCGCCCGCGAATCACGGCTTTAGTCACTGTGGTCTTTCGTGAGGAGGCCCAAACGGAGGAAGAATGCACCCGTCCGGCGGGTCTGAGCTTGGAAAAAGCCAGCCAGAATTCGGGCCTTTAGGAGGGGAGCCGTGGCATGCATGTGGAGGTAGCACCTAGCGATCCTGGACCTTCCGAAGGATGGTGCCGAATCGTGGAGGAACCACCAGAGGAGTAGTTTGGTTAATTTGTTTTTCTTGCTTAGCAGGCCCACTTAATTGGGCTGCTTTTAGATTATTTTACTGTGTTGGACCTTTGTAATCTTTTTGAATTCTGTTAATTAAACGTTCAAGACTGGTTTCCCCGTATGAGGGCAATCTTCTTAATATTTTGATTTTTTGATGACAAATTTGCCATGTGTATGGCCAGGCAATGTTTTTGACTTCGGTGTAATTTTATTCGCAATGTTAATAGATTAACTTTACTTAGAATTCTCACATGATTAGCATTTTTCTTGATCTGTTCAGGATTTTGGGTACTTTAATTTGTATTTGGAACAATGGACGCCGGTACTCTATCTGTTGCTTTATTGTTCTACATACTACTATTTCACTTTCTTATAGATGCCTCGGGCATATTTGAATGCTTTCTCAGATTGTCGATAATCTCCATGTGGACCGTTACTAGATTTTATATCATGTCCCTGTATGTGACATGGGGTATTTTTCTATCATTTTCTGGGTGGGACTTCCACTTTTCTGGATGGATATTTGGGTTCCAATCTTCAGATGTGAAAATGTAATGACTTCATGGACTGTTTTACTTCATATAATATATTCAAAACAACGTTTTTTCTCTTGTGAAAAAAAAATGATTAATGTTTATCACTCTGCCTTCAAAACTAGCGATGTTGGTCTATGTTGCCGGTTTATTGATATGGTCTCATGGTCTTTTTATATTTTGGACATATCACACTCCTCACATGATTAGCGTTTTTCTCTGTTCAAGGATTTTGGGTACTTTAATTTGTATTTGGAACAATGGACGTCGGTACGTACTCTATCCGTTGCTTTACTATTCTACATACTGCTATTTCACTTTCTTATAGATGCCTCGGGCATATTTGGATGCTTTCTCAGATTGTCGATAATCTCCATGTGGACCGTTACTGGGTTTTATATCATGTCCCTGTATGTGACATGGGGTATTTTTCTATCATTGTCCGGGGTGGGACTTCCACTTTTCTGGATGGATATTTGGGTTCCAATCTTCAGATGTGAAAATGTAATGACTTCATGGACTGTTTTACTTCATATAATATATTCAAAACAACGTTTTTTCTCTTGTGAAAAAAAAAATGATTAATGTTTATCTCTCTGCCTTCAAAACTAGCGATGCTGGTCTATGTTGTTGGTTTATTGATATGGTCTGATGGTCTTTTTATATTTTGGACATATCAAACTCCTCACATGATTAGCGTTTTTCTCTGTTGCAGGATTTTGGGTACTTTAATTTGTATTTGGAACAATGGACGTCGGTACTCTATCTGTTGCTTTACTATTCTACATACTGCTATTTCACTTTCTTATAGATGCCTCGGGCATATTTGGATGCTTTCTCATATTGTCGATAATCTCCATGTGGACCGTTACTGGGTTTTATATCAAGTCCTTGTATGTGACATGGGGTATTTTTCTATCACTGTCTGGGGTGGGACTTCCACTTTTCTGGATGGATATTTGGGTTCCAATCTTCAGATGTGAAAATGTAATGACTTCATGGACTGTTTTACTTCATATAATATATTCAAAACAACATTTTTTCTCTCGTGAAAAAAAAATGATTAATGTTTATCACTCTGCCTTCAAAACTAGCGATGTTGGTTTATTGATATGGTCCGATGGTCTTTTTATATTTTGGACATATCACACTCCTCACATGATTAGCGTTTTTCTCTGTTCAAGGATTTTGGGTACTTTAATTTGTATTTGGAACAATGGACGTCGGTACTCTATCCGTTGTTTTACTATTCTACATACTGCTATTTCAATTTCTTATAGATGCCTCGGGCATATTTGGATGCTTTCTCAGATTTGTCGATAATCTCCATGTGGACCGTTACTAGGTTTTATATCAAGTCCCTGTATGTGACATGGGGTATTTTTCTATCATTGTCTGGGGTGGGACTTCCACTTTTCTCGATGGATATTTGGGTTCCAATCTTCAGATGTGAAAATTTAATGACTTCATGGACTGTTTTACTTCATATAATATATTCAAAACAGTGTTTTTTCTCTTGTGAAAAAAAAATGATTAATGTTTATCACTCTGCCTTCAAAACTAGCGATGCTGGTCTATGTTGCTGGTTTATTGATATGGTATGATGGTCTTTTTATATTTTGGACATATCACACTCCTCACATGATTAGCGTTTTTCTCTGTTCAAGGATTTTGGGTACTTTAATTTGTATTTGGAACAATGGACGTTGGTACTCTATCTGTTGCTTTACTATTCTACATACTGCTATTTCACTTTCTTATAGATGCCTCGGGCATATTTGGATGCTTTCTCAGATTTGTAGATAATCTCCATGTGGACCGTTACTAGGTTTTATATCATGTCCCTGTAGGTGACATGGGGTATTTTTCTATCATTGTTTGGGGTGGGACTTCCACTTTTCTGGATGGATATTTGGGTTCCAATCTTCAGATGTGAAAATGTAATGACTTCATGGACTGTTTTACTTCATATAATATATTCAAAATAGTGTTTCTCATCTTTTAAATTTCATTTTTTTTTTTTTAAATTGAACCCTCCGTCGGTCTACCGATGCCTTGTAGACGTCAGAACTGCGACAACCCAGAAACTTCGGAAGAGAGACAGTATAAAAACGTCGGACCACATTTCGTCGGAATTACGACAACTTACAAACGTCGGAAGAACGACGTTCCAAACGTCGGACCAAATTTCGTCGGAATTGCGACATCTTACAGACGTCGGAAGAGCGACGTCTAAAACGTCGGACCACGTTGCGTCGAAATTGCGACTGTTTAAAAACGTCGGAAGAGCGACGTTCAAAACGTCAGACCACATTTCGTCGGAAGTGCGACAGTTTACAAACGTCGGAGGCGCGACGGTTTGTGAGACGTCGGAAGAGTGACCCTTGTTCGGAAGCAACGTAAGAAGTGTCGATAGTGCGACACTTTTTATGTGCGTCGGAACTGCGACGGCATGACAAACCACGTTTTGTCCACCCTCGAACTGTCGCTCCTACGACGACTATGTGTCGAAATAGCGATGAATTGGCCGTCGGAATTTCCGCCAAATTTTCTAGTGTGATGAAATAACACATGTACCATATCACTCTCGGTTCCCATGATCACCCTATCTTCCAGCTCGCATGGCATGATAACACTATTGTTCTCAAAAATATGTTTTGATCTAGGGTCGTGTGTCAATACGAACCACCAATCCCTATCTAACACATCTGGGTAAAAAAACACCTGGTTGCAGTGTTTGGGGAAAACATGGGGCTCCTTAGCTTCATCCCACATCTTTCTAGAGTTTATACATATTAGCCTACTATCGTGATCTCCCTTTACATTATTCCGATCAAAGGTGTCCCACCACTTGCACCTAAAAATAACACATTCGAAAGAAGAGAAATCCACTTCAATGATCTCTTATATCTTTTCGACGTAACCTAATGTCCCTCGTACTAGGTTTTGATCACGTTGGCTAGATCGACTAGACTGATAGAACTCAAATTCCACTCCATAGTCTTGTGTGATGTTTCCAGCATCGGCATTTTCTGTGTGAAAATGGTGTCCATATGCCCACATAGATGGGAACAAATGCACTTATTATAAATTTTTAAAAAAAATCATAGTGTCATGTGTCTTATAATAACCTAATAGTTAAAATATGAAATATAGATGTCTTATAAGTTTCAAATTTACATATAAATTAAAAGGTTATTACCGAGTTGCTGCACCCAATCCCTACGTTTAGCACATCGTCTTCAGCACGTGGGTAGCGACCGGTTGCACCGTATTTCTCTCTAACTTGGTCAGCAACCCAACTGTTGGGGCATATTTTCTTTTAAATGATCGATATAAGGCACACTTCTACCATTCAACCATCTGAATTATTTCCTGTCACTATCCCATTTCATCCTCTTTTGTTCGTACAATGCGACCCACGATTTTGTTGCTTCAGAATTGTAAAGAAAGAATTTATTGATTACTTCAATTTTTGCATTCACTGATGAAATCAAACCGACATTATATAGTACTTAGAGATCAAAATATACATTATATCGAAGTTGAACATGATATTAAATTTGTGTAAATTTGAAAAATTATAAGTCGCCTACTCTTTATCAAGTGCTTTTTTCCACTCGTTTGGAGCAACTCCCCTTCTCTTTTGTCTTCATCCCTTTCATCGTCCTAAATCACCGCACTTGGTCTATTGTTGATCTGCTTGATGTACTCACTGGCATAATAGAAAGCTCATATGATATGTACCCCTCTGCCATAGACCCCTCAGATTTTTCCCTTTTTCGAACAAAACCTTTTAATTTCTTCACATGTACCTCTCTAAGAAGAACATCCAACGACAAGAAACCACCCAACTAATTCAACCTCATCTACTAGGTGGATTAGAAGATGAACCTGTAAGTCCATGAAACTCGTCGGCATTTCCTTCTCAAACATACAAACAATTTCAACTATCTCTTGATGCCACCGTGGAATGCTAGCCACATGAACCTCCTTTGACGTGATCCAACGTACAAATGTAGATAATTTAGATATGGCACATCCTAGGTCTTGATGGAATTCATTTTTCACACACCCACACATGAACAAAGGATAATGACATTGCAAAGTTATAAACATGTGCAATAATATACAAAATTAGTTATGTTTTATGATCCCAACATGGGATAAAATTTATTAAAATAACAAATAATAAAATCATTCTTTTGACGTTATACGTACTCTTAGAAGATTCAAATGGTCATGCGATTTCAACTTCGACAAATGGTCATCCACGCTGGAGCAGTGCCGTAGTGAAGACCCGTATGAAGTTGGCACCCTCACACCCATTATAACTTCCTTTGCCAAAGAAATATTATATTTTTAAAAATCTACGGGACATCACCTTCTTTGAAAAACCATGAATAAGAGGGACCAAGGCCTGCCTCTAATCCCATACTTTCTAATCGTCTTGGCCAATGTTTCTTTTTAATTTTTGAAATAATAAGATCTTTCCTAACAGCTAATGTGTCACTTTGTTTCGATGATATGCGCCTCCACAAAGAATATGAAACATTTTTAAATATATGCATGGGATCTAATAAGTGGTTAATCTTAAGATGCTCCCAATATGGGATGTTATAAAAGATAGATTTATTTTTCATCCCAATGGGAAATTTCTCAACATAGGTGTCGAAGAATTCTGGATCATCAAACATAGGCTCCCCATTTGAATCGAACATTTCTATGAACTCCTTCTCCTTCTCTCTCTCATATGCTCTGAGCCATTCAACTAGTGTCATTATTGGAGGTCTTTGGGTTCTCTCTTGTTTACCATTAAAAGCAGATGCTACTCTTCTGTAAGGGTGTTCTTCTGGAAGGAATACCCTAGAGCATTCATACATTGGCTTTCGTAGGTCCTTTGACCATCTAGCTTTCAGAGAAGGTCCACAACATTTACATCCAAAATACATTTTTGTTACAAGACCTGCGAGATTATTGTATACAATTAATATGCATGACACGTTAAATAATATCATGAAGATCAGAACAAATATTACAGCGAATTAAACAACTAATACGTGAAATAATATTGTTATGTATATAAACAAATCAATAAATTAAACATGTAATTTACTAGAGCAAACTCCTAAGCCTCGATAATCATGTGTCGTGTCGGCACATTAGCCATACAACGTAAAAATCATCTTTGTTGCGATGGATATTGATACATCATACACATTTATCCCATCCCATAATTCCTTCAATTCATCTACCAGTGGTTGTAAGTAGACATCCATATTCTTCACTTGTCTGCTACCAGGGACTATGAGAGCCAACATAAGATGTTCATTCTTCACAGAAAACCATGGGGGGATATTCTTATTGATGACTACTACAAGCCAAAAAGAATAGTTGGTGTTCTAGATGGAATATGGGTTGACTCCATCCATGGCTGTGATGAGTCGTAGACTTCGTACTTCATCCTTGAATTTTTCGGGCCATGTATCCTCTATATGCATCATGGCTATTGAATCAGTTGGGATTCTCATAACTCCCAACTCACTTCTGTGTGAAGCATGCCATCCCTACAACATAGCTAATTCTTTGCAACGAAAGAGCCTTTTAATCCTTGGGATTATAGGCATGTGCCTCAATATCTTAAAAGGAGGACCAATATGTGATTTACCCTCCTTTTTTATTTATCATACCTGTCATGCCCACATTTCGGAAACATCTCTTTGTCTACATATTCTCCTCTATATAGAATACAATCATTTGGATATGCATGATATGATATGTACTCAACACCCAACATTTTCAACAATTTCTTTGCCTCTTTGCAGCTACCGAGCAAGACATTATCACTCGGAAGAACCTTATATTTGAATAACCTGTAGTTGGTGATCATGGAAAAATATATTAATAAATGTACATTAATGTCGATATAATTATTAACGTTCATAAAATTTAACATTTGTAATGTTCATTGCAGTGTACTGATTATATTTCAAATTTATATAAGGGAGTACTTTATGGTAACTTACCTCAAAATTTCTGAGAAACATGCATTCGACAAGCCAAACTTTGCTTTCAAGTTGTAGAGTAACATCGTTGTCCCCAATTGGGTAGACTTTTACTGACCGCCATTTCCAAAGAGAGGGGTGGTGGAAGAAAATTTAAGGCTTTCGAAAAAGGTGTCAGCGATATGAGCATCATCCCCCAGCTAATCATCGTTTTGGAATGCATCTAACAACATTGTCTCCATGGCAGTCGTATCCCTTAAGTAATCATCCATACCAACCTCTATTTGATTGCCTCCATTTCCAGCTTGTGAAGAATTACTATTGTTGTATTCATTCCTAATTGGTGAATATGGACGTAGCCCAAATTGAATCAGTGGTTGATTCAACCATTCTTGGTATTGTTCCTCTCTGATTTTTTCTCTTAATTCAGTCTTCTCTCAATTTAACATTGTCGTGGGGTGCAATGGAAGATGATAGGTAGGTCGCTCATCATCACTAGAATCCTAATAATTTAAAAATATATATATTTGAACATGATTAGTACAAAATATATGATATCAATTAGTAACCACGTTGACAACATTGCATGATTATAAATTGATTTGACGTTGAAATAATTACATTAATAAATATACCAAAAAATTATATTTATTGCCATCATTGTCCCGAGATTGTGGCTAGAAGATGCAATATTGTTACAATTTGCAGGGTGAAGCAACTGTCCATTTTCATCTACCAAATGCACCTTGCAGTATGCAGCTCCTTATAAGAGCTTTCGACGTTTTGGAGTTGTTTGAATATTTTGTGCATCTGAACTCGATGCTGAATCTGCATGAACCTGCAAATTTGTATACACTATAAATTTAATTAAGATGTGCATGATTGACATGGACAAAAAACATAAATTCAATTAGATAATGAAAATATAAATAAAATCTGAAGTAAATATTACGTCTCGAGATGGATAGGGAGAACTCCACGATGGACTTTGAGAAATATTATGGAACAAGCTAGATTTTGAAGAATTGTCCATTCGATATAATTATGATATTTTCTCCCTACATTTATGCAAAGTCAACAATAAATTTTGGTGCACACACCTAAAAGTAATTTCGGTGCCTTAAAAATGGACTTCTTGTTATCAGTTCTAATGTACAAATCACCACACTGGTGTGTTTTCGTTACTGTGCACCGGTGCCATTTTATAAACAGACGCACCGGTGCGGTGTTATTAAGTGATGCATCGGTGACGAATAACCACAAATAAAAAAAGCGCAACTCTATTTTCTTGAAGTGAAAAAAAACGGTAAATTGAAAAATGGGCGGCAAAATATTTTCGAAAATATAATTTCATAAAACATTTCTTTAAATACAAAACACTTTTCATTATTTCACTATTTTTGCAAAAAATTTCAGCCAGAGATTTTCAGGAGACATACCTGGAGCAAACAGAGCACGAGATCATTGTGGAGCAGGGAAATACATTCGAACAAAAGTATTCAGACAATCATAATTCCAACCCCTGTAGAATAGAATTTCAAGTGATCTCGTGATTAATGTTTATTGTTTTTTTTTACTTTTTCTACAGTTTTTTTTACGCAGCAAAAGAAAAAATTCAATGTTTATTGTTTTTTTTTACTTTTCCTACAGTTTTTTTTACGCAATAAAAGAAAAAATTCAATGTTTATTTTTTTTTTACGCAGTAAGAAAAACATTTCAATTTATTTTTCATTTTCAGAAAATAAATAAATAAATAAAATAAAAAATAATAATAAAATAAATAAAAAATTAAAAAAAAATTAAAAAAAATTAAAAAAAATCCATTTTTAGAAACAAACCCTACATTCTTTTTGTTTCTGCCATTTCTCTCCCTCTTTCTGTGATTTCATAATTAGGGTTTTTCAATTTAGATTTATAGGGTTTGTATTGTTAAATATATGCCTAGGGCATCCAACCCACAGGACGCTTGCATAGTCGGATCCCAATCCATGTCAGCCCTTGCGTGAATTTAAAAAAAAAAAAACAGATATTTTTTTTCATCGGTGCGCCTGGCATAACCTAGCACACTGGTGCGTTGTATTATCCTAGCACACCGTGAAAGTACTTTGATAAAAAATTAAAATACAAAATATTTTTTTATCAGTGCACCATATGTAAAATATAGCACTGGTGCGCTATTTCATTATGTCGCACCGCGAACGTGTTGTTTCGCTTAAAAATATATATATATATATATATATATATATATATATATATATCCATTTTAAAAACAAACCCTACATTCTTTTTGTTTCTGCCCTTTCTTCTCCCTCTTTCCTTGATTTCAATTTAAATTTATGGGGTTTGTATTGCTAAATATAGCCCTATGACATCCAACCCACGGGACGACTTGCATAGTCGAATCCCAATCCATATCGGCCCTTGCGTGAATTTTTAAAAAAAAAAAAAGATTTTTTTTCATCAGTGTGTCTGGCATAACTTAGCGCACTAGTGCACTGTATTATCCTAGCGCACCGTGAAAGTACTATAATAAAAAATTAAAAAAACAAAATATTTTTTTATCAATGCGCCATATGTAAAATATGGCACCAATGTGATATTTCATTATGGCGCACCGTGAACGTGATGTTTCGCACAAAAAAAAAAAGAAAAAAATAAAAATAAATATATATATATATATCCATTTTAGAAACAAACCCTACATTTTTTTTGCTTCTGCCCTTTCTTTTCCCTCTTTCCGTGATTTCGGAATTAGGTCTTTTCAATTTAGATTTATAGGGTTTGTATTGCTAAATATAGGCCTAAGACATCCAATCCACGGGACGACTTGCATAGTCGGATCCCAATCCATGTCGGCCCTTGCGTGAATTTTAACCAAAAAGCAGATTTTTTTTTCATCGGTGCACCCGGCTTAACCTAGCGCACCAGTGCATTGTATTATCCCACTGCACCGTGAAAGTATTGTGATAAAAAATTTAAAAACAAAATATTTTTTATCAATGCGCCATATGTAACATATGGCACTGGTGCGCCATATCATTGTGGCGCACCGCGAATGTGTTGTTTCGCAAAAAAAAAAATAAAAAAAAAATCAATCCAGTTTAGAAAAAAACCCTACATTCTTTTTGTTTCTGCCCTTTCTTCTCCCCCTTTCTGTGATTTCAGAATTAGGGTTTTCATTTTAGATTTATAGGGTTTGTATTGCTAAATATAGGCCTAAGACATCCAACCCACGGGACAACTTGCATAGTCGGATCCCAATCCATGTCAGCGCTTGCGTGAATTAAAAAAAAAAACAATTTTTTTTCATTGGTGGGCCCGATGTAACCTAGCGCACTGATGCATTGTATTATCCAAGCGCACCGCGAAAGTACTATGATAAAAAAAATAAAAAAACAATTTTTTTTTTATCAGTGCGCCATATGTAAAATATGACACTAGTTTATGCTACAAAAACTAACACTCAACAATTTTGGTTATTTTATCTGTGTTAATCGGTGGGTGGTTAACATGTAACGCCTTTTGATACTCCTTGTTGACACCTTACGGCACCATAAGGTCTATTATAATATTTGTTCAGTGCGTTTAGAATACCTCCACGCACTGACATCAGTGCGTACAAAATGAATGGCGCACCGGTTTCTTACTTTTTTTTTTACGTGAAAAGTTGAAAATTTATTTATAAATATATTAATGAATGATATGGTACAGGTTTTAGATTGATAAAGAAATGACTGACAAGAGATCAAGTAACAAAAATACCAATAACACGTCAAGAAAAGCCAAAAAGGCAAGTTCTTTGTAAATTCTTTACAAAAAATATTATTTTTGAGCTATATGTAAGTTTAACTAATATATAATGTTTACTGTGTATCATGAAGTGCCACAAAATGATGAAGCTTGATAAGATTATTTCTGATCTAGGACTAGAAGAGCATAAAAGCTTGATGGAAAAATTGCAAAAGGATGAATCAGGTGAATGAAAAAATACTATCGATCCAATATGAGTTTCTTTTTTTTATTTTCATTAATAATATACTTAAAATTATTATATAGCATGTGTCAAACAATATATTAATTCACATATGTTTAATGTTATACAGGGACCAACAACTCAGAAAATGAATGTTGTTCTACCAAAAGAATAAAATAGAACATGCAAATGAAAATGAATTGCTCCTTAGCTCATCTCGAGTGGTGCTGGAGGTTAACGAAAGGGGGGAAAACTTTTACAAAAGTTTGAGGGATCTAGTGGAATGAATGTATAGATGTTCTTTCCACTTACAATACAAAAACCAATCCAATGATTCCAAGAACCAAATTTTATCTAAACTACAGGAAGAGTTTCCAGAGAATTGGTCAATGAGACATGTCAGACTTTTAATAGCAAAAACGTACAACAACAAAAAAGAAGGAATGAAAAAATAATATTCCTTTAAATGTTTGTCTAGAATTATTTATAAATATCACTTTTGTTATATTTACTTTTCATATATCAATATAAAAATTAAATAGTTTATTGTCATGTTACATTTTCAGGAAGATTATGAAAATCTCAAAAGATGAACGAGCTGATATTAGAAACATGCCATTAGGAATGTCCAAAAGGGTGTACAAGGAGATGGTCAAAGAAATGGACAAAATTGCATCGCAGGAGGAGTCATCTCAACAACAACGTGCTTCAAATGTAATATGTAATCATTGAATTTTTCGATCACTAAGTACAATAAATAAACAATTTAGCATTAAATATTAATTTTCAAGTATTTTCTTGCAGAAAAGAAAAGAAAATAGAACTCATTCAACACATAAAATAGCCTGACAACAAAGAAGAAAAGGGTTGATATCTAAGTTTGTGAGTAATTGTTACTTCCTTATAACAACTTAACTAGATTTCATTTTTGTATTTTTTAAGTTGTTTTACAAAAATCATCATTGAATGTCTTCAAATAGGCGCTAACATACAAAGAAGAACCATCAGACGAATTGATTGAAATTGGGTTAAATATGGGTTGTGAGTATATGTTTGCATATTAGAAATTAATTGTGGAATTTGTAACATCTATCGATCTTGTTTTACTTAGCTCTGTCTATAATTAATAAAACAAAAAAATCCTTTATATTAAATATATGAGTTGTTACGGGGTATATAACTTGCATGAAACAAAGTATGGAACTGCGCCAACAGATGAAATCTTGAAAGATGGCATGTTACATGGTTTTGAAAGAATGTGTATATTTTATGAGTCAATTGTTGCGATGGTACGTCATTTCTTTCTATTTACATTGATGTATATTATTTAATATTGCAATTTTCATTATTCTCACCAATGTATATACACTCATTACAGTTTATTTTTATGTTTGTAGATGGAAGGTGAAGAAGAAGAAAGCAATCAACACCATGAACAAAAAATTCCTGAAAATAAACCAAGTCATCAAAGTAGCTCTAGTAGTGACAACAGTTCAAGCAAAGAATGATGATCACTATGTTTGGATATCAAAGCAAGGCATTGTATTTTTTGAAATATTATCCTATGAAATTAGACATTTTGTTTAATGTAATGGACATAGTGTCCCAATTGAAAGACAAATGGATACCAATAACTGTCCCATTTTGTATGACAAAGACCGTATTATATATGTGTGTGTGTGTGTGTGTTTTAATTTATTCTATTGTGTTCTCCATTGTCGCTGTGAAATGTAACACCACTAATTAAATTTATGGATGATTAAATATTATAATGAAGAGATGTGAAATTTGATGATATGATATAACAAATTAATCCAAACATCACATTCAAATGCACTAATAAAAATTTAATTCATATGAATGCTGTTATAAGATATATAAGTGCCGACTTTTGATGAATAACGAATTTTAAAAAATCACAATAATTATGATATGATATAACAAATTAATCCAAACACCACATTCAAATGCATTAATACAAATTTAATTAATATGAATACTGTTATAATATGTGTCGACTTTTGATGAATAATGAATTTTAAAAAATCACAATAATTGCACTATCATAGGTCGATGTTTCTAAAAAATGAAAACCAGTGCGTTAGTTACTGTACACTGGTGCATTTGTATTATGAAGCGCACTGGTGCATTTCTACGATCTATGGGCACCGCACAAATACCAAAACCAATTAAAAATATAGGTGTGTTTTTGCAATACTGCGCACCAGTGCGTTTATGTGGAATTACGCACCGGTGCATTTGTACGACCTCTGGGCACCGCACAAATACCGATACCAATTATAAATTTCGGTGTGTTTGTGTGATACTGCGCACCAGTGCATTTATGTGGCTCTACGCACTGGTGCATTTGTACGACTTATGGGCACCGCACAAATACTGATACCAATTATAAATATTGGTGCATTTGTGTGATACTGTGCACCAGTGCATTTCTATAAGTCTACGCATCGGTGCATTGAGACGACCTATGGGCACCGCACAAATCTCAAGACCAATTAGAACGGCCATGTGCGTTGTATCACCAACACTGTGCCCGGTGTGGTTTTATACCTTGACGGCCCGATGCATGTTGCTTCGACTGACCCGAGCCACCTTCTAGATGTACACACCGGTGCATTGAAGCCCGAGTAGCGCATCGATGAAAAAAACATCCATAATAACCTCTGGCTACCCATTTGTTTTTAGTTGTTTTGAATTTCCATTAGAAGCTCCGCTAAAACCTCCGTAACCATAAACGGATGTTGTAGCAAATGTTTTTTTGACAATTTTGGCCAATTTTATAACACTAAAAACCTCCTTTATAACCTCTTCTATAGGGTCTTTTCCTTGTAGTGTTGGCTGCTTCTCTACAAGAGCGATCTAGAATTTGGCCACACATACAAGACACTCTTGGAGGGTAACCAAGTTCCAAATTTTCACCTCCAAGATGCACTATTATGTCACCTGGGACACCTTTGTGTTCCTTCAAGCGAGTGTGCCAAGATGATTTGGGAAGCACACTATAGTTGGGTCGTTGGGAATTTCGGGGTCAAGAAAAAAGTGGCAGTACTGTAGAAATATTTCTATTGGCCAAACCTTAGACAAGATGTCGGGAAGTACATCACATCATGCACTGCCTATGCCATTGTCAAAACGACCATCAAGAAGCAAGGCCTCTATACTTCATTTCCCACTCCTAGTTGACCTTGGGAATCCATCTTCATGGATTACATGTTGGGCCTTCCTTCTACTAAGCATGGAAACGACTATGTTTTGGTGGTTGTCGACAGATTCTCGGAGATGGCCATTATGGTGGCCTGCAAGAAGAATATCACAACAGAAGCCACTGCTAAACTCTTCTTTGAACAAGTGTGGGTACACTTTCGCATACTATAGTCTATCATCTCAGATCGGGACAACAAGTTCCTCAGTAAATTTTGGTCCAGTCTCTGGTCAATGCTGGACACAGCTTTCCATCCCCAAATTGATGGCCAGATAGAGGTTGTCAACAGGATGATCGTACACATTATGTGCATGTACAACTCAAAGAATCCACGCACCTGGGATGAGAGCCTTCCCTATGTACAAAACAGCTATAATCGGGCCCTCCACAACTCAACCAGCCACATACCCTTTCGGGTGGGCTTGGAATTCCAACTACTTTGTCACATTGACGTAGCCATGCCATTTGCAGCTACTCAAGCCGATTAGGCTCATGTCCAGTCTGAAGCTGACAAAGCAAACAACTTCATTAAGTGCATTCAACGCATCCACCAACAGGTTCATGACATATTGGACAGATCCAATGCTAAGTACAAGCAACAACATGATCAACATCGGGTGCCACACAACTTCTAGGTGGGCAACAAAGTGTGGCTACATTTGAAGAAGAAGCGCCTTGTTGGACCCCACCGTAAGCTTCGCCTGCTCCAATATGGGCCATACACCATCACCAAGGTAATAGGGGAAAATGCCTTCAAGCTCAACATTCCACCATTCCTTGGTTTGCACCCAGTGTTCAATGTGGACTACCTTTGGCCCTACTTTCCACCTCTATTGGAAACATCCGACATGGCAGAACAACTCACACCAACAAAGTTAAACCCAGACTGCATGGAACAAGCCACAACTGATCGGATCATGGACACACAGATCAAGAACACCTACCAATAGAGGATCCAGATATCGAGTTGTCAAAGCAGGCCAACTCCTTTAGCAGGGCTAGTGGCTCACCAAGGACCAAGTTCAGCAAACGTTTCCTCATCTCATGGAGGAACTCAACGCAATGGGGACCATTGCTTCCTAAGAGGGAAGGAATGATCCATGTGAATATTGGTGGCCACCCGCCTATTCCACTTGGACCTCCACCATTGTTTCTTTCAGTTTTTCATTTTCCTTAATTGTAGCACAATTTACTATTTTTCGTAGTTTTTTGGGTTTCGAACTTCCAGAGTCGTTTTGAGGCCCTAAACGACATTTTTTGGGGAAACCACCTCTAAGGCTAATGGGAGTTGAAGACTCAATATTTGTTCTCAATAGTTGTAGTAATCAGATTTATCTTTTTAACGAGGTATCATGTGCGTCAAACAAAGATCGTATGCCAAAGTTACGACCCCGGGAAATTGATGTACCTATATACCCCAACGGGGCCCATAGTTTGGTGTTTCTTCTCCTAGGGTTAGGGTTTTGGATGTTTATGGTTTTCCATTGTTTCTCAATAATAAATAGGCGTTCGATCCTCACTGTAACATAGTTCAGAGGCTTGTAGCCGCCACATCTTCTCAGAGATAAGCTACCAATGCCCTAGCTAGTTTATTTCCATTATGTCTGTAAGCATATTTCAATTTTATGATATTAATGAAATGGAGTCTTATTTCTATTGCATATCTGCATTTATGTGTATTTCTATATTTTATTGCGTTTTCACATAATTATGGATTAGTGTTATCATAGCGGTCTGCTCTTTCTCGATCCTTCTTTGCATGTCCCCAATGAGGTTGGGATATAAGGAGTTAGGACTCGATCTGGTTGAACCTTTGCAAGATGAGCCTCGCAAACCCTGACGGTTTCCCATGGGAGACGAATAGAAAGATAAGGGAGCGGGATATCCTATCAAAATATTTCTCAAGGAGACCCTCGAGAAACAAAGGAACGTGATGATGGATAACTTTGCCAAGATTCTTCAACGACTGCCCATTGGTGGCGCAACTCCTTTTAAGGTATAAGTAAACTTTGACATTCTCATATTTGAGGGCCAAATAGATGCAGACACCATAGATAGATGGTTTATTCTATTAGAAGGGTATTTCTTGGTTCATGACTTTTCTGACTAGGAAAATATTACATTTGCAGTCCTCAAAGTCGCCCCCCTTGTCAAGGACTGGTGGGAAACTTACTGTGAGCAAAAGGACAAAAGCGAACACTCTCTATTTTCGGTCGCACCCACTTATAATTCTTTCTGAGACGTCATCAAGGAACAATATTATCCCATGGGGAACTATGAGGACAAGTACATACAATGGACTACGTTGTGGCAGCAAAGGGATCAAAATGTGCATGAGCTGACGAATTTGTTCCATACCCTACGCACAAAATTGGGTATCAAAGATTTGGAAAAACATTTTGTCTTTAATTATCGCAGTTCTCTGCACATATACATTCAGGAGGAAATGAAGTTCCTCGACATCTCTTCACTTGGTGCAGCATACTCGTATGCTACCAAGATTGAGTAGAATTTTAAATATAAGAAGCAAGACTTTGGATCCGTGAATCAGAAGCAAGGGAAAGGTGCCCCCAAACTGCAGAATAAAGGACAAAGCCAAGGCGGGGTGGCCCAGGATAATCCGCCAAAGCCGCAAGCAAAGAAAAACACCACGAAGCCAAAGAAGGACATGTGAAAGTGGTGTGAGTTCCATAAGAGCTCCACTCAAAACACAAGTGATTGTTGGGCCAAGCAGTCACTGATGGCCGAGCTAAAGGCTTATGAATCGGATACATGTTGTGAATCTGAATCAGAACCCGACAATGGGAGTGATAAAGGGAAGAAAATTATATATGCCAAGCCCAATGCCACTATTTCCACCACGAGATCAAAGAGGAACCGGAAGATCCAGAGGAGGAGTGCCTCTTCCATTCCTAGATGTTGGTAAAGGGTTCCCTTCTGTAGTTCATTGTAAACAATGAAATCCAAAAGAACCTCATTTGAGTAAATATCGTGAAGCGGCTGGGCTTGCCGACCACAACACACTCACAACTGTACACCATCAGGTGGCTTCACCAAGGACGAGATCTCTGTGTCAGCCAACAGTGTCGCCTTCCCTACAACATCAATCCCTTCACGGATAAGGTATTATGTGACATTGCCCCTCTTGATGTTTGTGATGTATTATTGTTGCAACCATACTTGTGGAAGCAACATTTTGTGTATGAGTATGAGTCTCGGTCTCACGTTGTTATGGTTACTTTGGGCAATAAGTTGGACAGGATACCATAGGTAGCACCACTTGCCGTCGTCTCTTTGGTTACTGCAAAACAATGCAATAAGCTCATTTTAAAAACTGGGAAATTTGTTTTCTTGATGATTTTCCCTGAGGGCAAGAAGAATATTGTGGCCACGACCTCCAGACAGGGCTCCTCCACATGACAACAACAAATGGACAAGGTCGTGGAGGAGTACGGGGACATCTTCACCTCACCTGCAATACATTTTTGGGAAGGAAACAGTCATCCACACATACCACCAACCCCTGCAATTCATACAAACACAAGGGAAGTTTCAAATTGATTGCCATCAGAAGTGGTCCACATATCTACAACAGTTTGATTTGAAAATCAAGTACAGGAAGGGAAGCACCAATAATTTTGGAGACTACCTCAGCCAACTACCAATCGTGGCGCTAACCATCGTGCTCAACTCTTGTAGGCACGAGACTTCTGATTGGCCACTTCTTTACAAGAGCGATCCAGGGTTCGACCTCACATACAAGATGCTCTTGGAGGGTAACCAAGTTCCAAATTTTCACCTCCATGATGCACTACTATGTCACTTGGGACACCTTTGTGTTCCTTCAAGTGAGCGTGCCAAGATGATTTGGGAAGCACACTATAGTCGTGTTGCTGGGAATTTTGAGGTTGAGAAAACAGTGGCAGTACTGCAGAATTTTTTCTATTGGCCAAACCTTCCACGAGATGTCAGGAAGTACATCAGATCCTACACTACCTACACCATTGCAAAAACAACCATCTAGAAGCAAGACCTCTATACTCCGCTGCCTACCCTTAGTTGACCTTGGTAATCCATCTCCATGGATTACATGTCGGGCCTTCCTTCTACTAACCATGGAAACGACTGTGTTTTCGTGGTCATCGACAGGTTCTCAAAGATGAACATTATGGCGGCCTACAAGAAGAATATCACAGCAGAAGCCACTACTAAACTCTTCTTTGAATGAGTGTGGGTACACTTTCAGATCCCACAATCTATCATCTCAGATCGGAACAACAGTTTCTTCAGTACATTTTGGTCTAGCCACTGGTCAATGTTGGACACCAAGCTCACCAAGTCGACAACTTTCCATCCCCAAACTGAAGGCCAAACAGAAGTCGTCAACAGGATGATTGTACACATTATGCACATGTACAACTCAAAGAATCCACGCACCTGGGATGAGAGTCTTCCCTATGTACAACACAACTATAATCGGGCCCTCAACAACTCAACTGGCCACAACCCCTTTCAAGTTGGCTTGAGATTCCAACCACTATGTCCCATTGACATAGCCATGCCATTTTCAGCTACTCAAGCCGATTCATCTCATGTCCAATCTAAAGCTGACAAGGTGAACAACTTCATTGAGCAACAGGTTCATGAAAAATTGGACAGAGCCAATCTTAAGTACAAGCAGCGGCATGATCAACATCAGGTGCCACGCAAATTCCAGGTGGGAAACAAAGTGTGACGACATTTGCAGAAGGAGCGCCTCGTTGGAACTCACTACAAGATTTTCCCACCCCGATATCAGCCATACACCATCACCTAGGCTGTAGGGGACAATGCCTTCAAGCTCATTATTCCATCATTCCTTGGTCTACACCCAGTGTTCAATGTGGATTTCCTTCGACCCTACTTTCCACCTCTACTGGACACATCCGACATGGCAGAAAAACTCACACCAACAGAGTTAAACCGAGACTGCATGGAACAAGCCACAATTGATCGGGTCATGAACACACAAATCAAGAACACATGCCAATAGAGTATACAACTATATCGAGTTGTCAAAGCAGGGCAACTCCTTCACCAGGGCCAGTGGCTCACTAGGGACCAAGTTCAACAGAAGTTTCCTCATCTCATGGAGGAACTCAACGTAATGGGGACCATCGCTTCACAAGGGGTTAGGAATGATCCAAGTGGATATTGGTGGCCACTCGTTTATTCCACTTGGACCCCACCCCCCAATTGTTTCTTTCAGTTTTCCAGTTTCCTTAATTGTAGCACAATTTACTATTTTTCGCCATTTTTCGGGTCCTGAACTTCCAGAGTTGTTTTTAGGCCCTAAACGATGTTTTTGGAGAAACCACCTCTAAGGCAAATATGAGTCGAAGATTCAATATTCATTATTATTAGATGTATTCCTCGGATAGATATTTCTAATGAGGTATCATGTGCATCAAACAAAGATTGTATGCCAAAGTTATGACCCTAGGAAATTGATGTACCAATTTACCTCAATGGGGCCCATAGTTTGGTGTTTCATCTCCTAGGGTTAGGTTTTTGGATGTTCAGGGTTTTCCATTGTTTCTCAATAATAAATAGGTCTTCAAGCCTCATTGTAACATAGTTCAGAGGCTTGTAGCCGCCACATTTCTTCTCAAAGATAAGCTACCAGCACCCTAGCTAGCTTATTTTCATTCTATTTATAAGCATATTTTAGTTATGTGATATTAATGAAATGAAGTCTTATTTCTGCCGCATCTCTGCGTTTATGTGTATTTTTGTATTTTATTACATTCCTTTATAAGTCTGGATCATGTTTAACACCAGATGTTTCTAAGGGGAAATATCACCCTCTTCTTCGGTGGAACAGGAGTGCCACACTAGGGAGAAAAATTCTACTCATATTTAGTAGTTGGGAGGATACCACGTAGATACCACGCATTTCTGGTTCAACTAGGACGCGTGAAAAGAGCCATGTAGTTCTTGTTGGAGAGTGGTGTCGGAGATAGGGGCTACACTATTGCTGAAGAATTCCTTAACCAAATTTCAGGTAAAAAGAGAAGGATTTACAAGAGCAGGAGGTATTTCCACAGCAGTATGAATTTCTAGAGCATGGGCCTACGTCATATTACCCAGGAGCTGCGCAGTATTTCATGGGGGGAAAGTGTGGGGTGGCTTGTGAAAGGGATTGAGGAGATGGGGTTGTTTGGAATTGGATTGGGGGAGATCGCGGGGGATTTTCCAGCATTTTGGTAAAGCGGCAAGCCCAACATCTGCTACAAGTTACAATTTTTGCTTGTGGGGGAGCGTCAAACATTTTGGGGTAAATTTTGGAGCGTCAAAAATATAGCAAGCCCTTTCTGGGTTTTTCTAGGTTTTTGAAAAGGATCTCAGAAATAATTTGGCTGAATTTTCTGAGCATATTCGAGGCGTCAAACAGGGGTCCCAACTTAGCCAGCAACTGGAGGAGCTAGGGGAAAATTGGGCTGAAATTTCAAGGTCATCATTTGGCCAATTCCTTCATCGGTTTTTGTGGGTTATCGGAGGAAAGGCTGAGGTTAATTTCCTGGAATTTCTGAGCACTGGAGGGGGTCCTAGCAACCATTGTTTGCAGCCAGTAGTGTAGTTTTTCAATGGGTCAGCGCAAAGATTTTTGGGGGCAACCACATTGCATGTTAGAGCAGATGATTTCATCACCTCGACATTGTTAGCTTGCCTTGGGCAAGCCCAAGTGCATGATTTTTTTATCTTACCTTTGTACCCAACATTTATATTAAAACAATGGCTCAGCTCAGTGCAGTTTATGGAGATTTCTAGGAGTTCAATGTGTTGTAAATTTTGTTTGTTTCTTTTACTATGTTTACTTTGTTTATCATTGTAAATTTCCATTAGGAATTTTACAAGGTCAACCACATCATCATGTAGGCTCATGAATTCTAATGGACGTGACTTTTCACCCTCAACGAATTGTATAAATACAAGTGACCTCTCACCTCATTTGACATCATCATCACTCACACATTCTCTCTCCTTTTCTCATTGGTTCGTACAACATTAGGAATTATCTCTCTCCCACGTGTGGCACAAAGAGGATGAAATTACAAGACAAAATTGCAGGGCCGAAAATCTCAAAAATTTCTGCAGTTTGACTAGCATTGACTTTGACTTTCTGGGTATCATTTGACTTCGATTTTCTAGGTTTATTTTTGTCCCAACGAGCTGCATTTTTTGGCACAAGAATTGAGACAAACAAAAGAATTTGACCTACGTTGACCGTAGGTTGACCAAGCTTGACCGTAGATTATGTGGATGTTTTGGGCTGACTTTGACTGCTGCTGGAGGCAGAGTTTGACTGTCTTTGACCGAGCATCAAAGAAGGAGTTTTGGTTGTTGCGTTGACCATCTTTGACTTATGGTTAGTGTTGAATTTTGACTACAATTGACTGCAAAAATTGATAGGGTTGTTTTGACTTTGAATTTGGGAAGTCAATTTGAATTTTGTACTCTCTCTCTCTCTGATAAACATTTTGATATAATAATGAGAAGAATTGATCAAAGGGCTTTGCCCACATTGGGGTTTTTCCTTGGCATCCGCCAAATCTGATGTCCTCTTGTCTTGGCTTGTCTTCTGCAGTTTGTTTCATGTTCTATCTACTTTTATTGTCAGTGTGATTAATGGTTAATGTGATTGCTACTAGAAATATACATTTGAAATTTTCATTAGACTGCTAGAGAAACATTGAAGTAATTGCGCTAAACATAGAACATACCATTGTTATTTGAAATTAACAAACTACCATAACCAAATCAACAAAGTTATTACATGGAACATGTAAACTACAGGGAAAAAATCTAGAGAGGAAAATTCCAGATTTTGGTATTTGTATCATTACAATTTTGATCACAACATTCAAGCCAGATGCCACATCAAATTTCATGTCTCTTATCACTCAAAAATTAAGGATTCTACTGATTTTTTCTTGTAACCCAAAAGGAGGGATTTACTGGTTTTGTCTCTTACATATACACACATAAAAAAGAATTATTGGACGTGATAACTATAAATACCCAAAAGTAATAACAAATTTGTACACCTATTTTAATAAAAGACGATTTTTATATTTATAGAGATACATGTACATCACAGGAAAAAACAAAAAGCGGAAGAGTATATACAAGGTTGTAGACTTCTTAAGCCATAGTGAGAGTGTGGATGCTTAAAAAACATGGAATTACATTAGCCTTGAGCATTGCTAGTATAAAATCAAAATCCTATAATTGTAAAGCAGCTCTTATGATTTATTCTGAATATTGAACACTATTGATAAATGAACATAAGAAAAATATTAGGTCATGTAATGAGTTTTGGAGACACTGAATGTATGAGCATTGAAATTTTTTTCAAGCATTAAAATGTTTTTCAAATGAAAAAGGTACAAATATTATAAATCGAAATGGAGAACACAAATATAAAGTGAGCAAAATTAAAACGACGAAAGATGGAATTCTTTTCCATGTATATATATATATATATATATATATATATATATATATATATATATATATATATATATATATATATATATATATATAACATATTTGTAATGTGTAGGAAATTTGGGTGGCTGAGTTGGGTCAATAATGAGTGAAGAACAAATAAAATTGGCTTTATTACAATGATACATCTCTCACACGATGAATAACCATAGGTGACATATCACTAGCACCCTTAGGTCCCCCTTCGGTGGTTCCCACATAACCTACAACAAAAATATTTAGCATGACATTGTTCACAGGTCAATAACACATAAAAATGAGATAAATGTTAATGATTACTTAAATGGCTCTTAACATAAATGTTAACGAGTACTACAACAACTCAATGTTTATCATCTGAAAGAATGATATATTAATTTACAAAATAATTGCAATGCAAAAAAAACTAATCAATTAAAACTCTCCATCGGACTTTGGTTGTTTTTTTATTGAGTATGTACAGAATCAACTCTCGGAGTATGATCACCATCAATTGTCCTGACTAATGGTTTTTCTATTTGATACTTTTCCAAAACCTCTAAATATTCCATCACAAGAGGATCTGTCTAGGGTGCTCCAAAGGGGGCGTCATCTCCCGCTACCCAACGAAGATGGCCATCATTCGGTGTCACTACCAACAAGTAATTAGGATTTTCCTGAAAGAAAAAATACTAGTTATGACAATGTCAAAGTCACTAAGAAAACATTAAATATAAAAATAATGTGTTCCATATTAGCTTGCTCTAGTTATAACATTACAATGAAGGTAATAGAAACCCTGAAAATTGGATACAAATAGTTGAAAGATGAAGCTATCTTCAAGGGTGGTGCTTTCTCTTTTGTTTTCTCTAAAATTCAATCATGGTATGAGTTAAAGTTACAATTTAGAACCAAAATTACTCTCCTACTAAGAGATTTATGTGGTTGTTCTATTGAGACACGAACCAACCTGAAGGCCTTTCTCTTAGATTTTAGGTAGATGCACCCATTTGTACTCTTTGTTGGACTATATGTTTTGTTAATATAAGTTGCATTTTTCAAAAGAAAACTTGAAACTGTTGAACTTTTTCTCTAAAATTCTATATACTCTTTGTTGAAATATATGTTTAGTTAATCAAATTAATATGTAGAATTCATTTGAAATTAACTTGTTTGCTTGAAAATGTCGAAGTCTTCTATCTATGAAAATTATGATGTATCTAGAATGTTTCACAATGTGCTGCAAGGATGCCAAAAATTTTAAAAACTAGCTTATTGAAAAATGTTCAATATATGCAAAGGAGAAAAAGTTTATATATATATATTTTAAATCTTATAAACATATATTGGTAGATTAAATGCTAAAAACCTATAATTATATTTTTATCTATCCTAAATTTCCAGCTGTAGTTTCAAGACAAGAAATAATTGATCATAGATCTAAAATCTTCTTCTTCAATACTAAATTAATAATTGAGAAGCATAATTGTAGGATTTTGAACTTCGGGTGTAATGAAACTACTAATATCCTAAGTTACTAACTTTACTTTCAGTGGTAATAAGTAACACACTGTATTTAGTAAACACTACCTGTGTATCAAACAACATATCAGTTTCCTAAGTCCGTACAAATATAAATGTGGCATGTGTAATGTGATCATCCCTCAAATGAATATCATTATCAATTATAGATTTTGAAATATAAATCATAAATGTAATGCATGCACGTTCTCGGTAGCTCTCTTCCATCCAGAAATGATTCCTTCAAACCAAATACTTAGGGATTGCCCCTCCTACATAATGTGAAGCTAGTGAGACCTATTGACTAACATTAGAGGCAAGCAGTAAAATTGGACCTTCTGGAAGAATAATCCTAACTAAACTGATCCGATTGGAGAGATATCACTCAGTGGAATTGAAAATTGACTTTCGAGTGAATTTTATGTTGCACGAGTTTCTATTAAGTTAGTATTTTTGTATTTTTTGTAGGGAATGAGTATTTTATAAGACTTGAAGTTTTGGCTAAATTTACAGAAAATATTATGTTGGAAGTTGTAATAATATAATATATTAAAATTTAATCTATATTAAAAATAAAAATAAAATAATTTATTTATTTCCATTTAAATCTTGCCAATTAAATTGGTCAAGAATCTCATATTCATTTGGACAGAATGACTTTCCACAAACGGGTTGTTTTTCTTAGTTCCAGACCCATATCTAGATCTAAACCCAGAGGCATACCCTCCCCTTCCCACAATTCTATCAGTTTAAGTAGCACCCAAGCTAGCAGCTTCAACTACACCTAAGTTTCCACTTATTTATTGCAGTGAAGCTCTCAAAACATCAAAAATATGTTGTAGTAAAGCTCCTAAAAAAATCCAAAGTACCCATTAAAACTCTTGACCGTTTTGGAGCATTTCTTACCAGCTCCCAAACTCCCATGAGCGGAGATCTCCATGAGTCAGGAGCTTTAGGTACGTGCTCTCTCCAATGCCACGTAGCTATACATGTATAACTATAAGTCAATCATATAGCATGAACTATGTCGATGCTTTAACATAAGAGTCCAGAGAGCTACAAATTTTCCTTTCATATTGGCCCCACGGCCTGGAGCATACCATATATGATAATTATGGGAGTTGGGAAAGGCAAGAAAGCAGGGGAAAATTTTAGGGGCTAATATTCGTAGATGGGCTAATTTTCCATCTTTTAAAAAAAAAAAAGATTCGCCAATTCCCATTTTTTTTAAAAAGTGATTCGCCCAAATTTTATAAGAAAAAAAACATTTTACCTTTAAAATTGCCAAAATTGTATAGAGACTATATAAAATCATTAGAAGTTTTAATATTTTTACTAAAATATCACTAATAATTTTATAGTTTGCATATTATGGATTAGTAAGATTCGCCAAGGTTTCTAATCTTTAAGATAAGTTTCCATCCTTAAAATTTTCCACTGATGCAAAATAACTCCGACCCACAATAACGAAATGACCTTAGTTGACCTTGTCAAAGCTAGGAAATGGTCTTGACTGGCCTTGTCAAAATAGGTTCAAGGAATCCCCTGTTCCAGATGTGGCATCATAGCCCGTCTTGGCATGGATTGCTTTGGGTCCTCTTTGTACTCCACTTTTTCCTGAAATATCATTTGGTTACAGGACCACCAACTAAAGTAAAATATACTATTAGAAAGGGAAAACAACCAAAGCGTTGTATTGAATCCTCACTCGTACAGGAATGACAAATGAACTTCAAATTGGGACTTGCCCACGCTACAACGAAAACAAATATGTCCTGTGCTAAACAAGTGATTGGAATATTCTACTTCTATCTTGCCTAGTGGGCATAGGTTAAAGCTCGAGAAACCCCATTTAACTAAGTTTTCCTGAATCCCATAAGAGGACCTTGTCAGGTTAAGTCGTTGTTTTTAGTGTGATTTTTTGGAAGTTTTTCTGGTGATATTTTTTGGTCTAATTTCTCTAAAATTTAGCAGAATCACAAGTTTCATAAATAACTTCTGCATAATAGAAATTCCCTAAAAAAATTTATGGGTGCTAAATTCATATATACAATAAAAAAACTACCAATTTAAATAATACAAATCAAGATTTCACCTCAAATTACCGAAACCTCCAAAAAAATCACACTAACCTGAAAGTGATTTCCCTAAATTTTATTTAAATTGATGTAATATTTTTTTACATTCAAAATAGTAGGGTGGAGAAGAAAAGCAACGTTCTTGTGCACGAAGATAAATCTCTCCTACATCTTTTGTAAATTTTAATATTTTTTAAAATTATTTTTATTATGATATTTTTATTTTTTTCTTCTACGGACACATGTAAGTTTAATTCAAAGGGTTGACACGTAAAAGGCACGTATTTACTCCTTTTTGCTTTTTTAAGAAAGAAAAGCAGATCCGTTTTACCTCCAACGTTGCACGTCTTTGCCTGTATCCTACTGCTCGAACCGACATCGATTGAACTGTTGGCCTTGGATGCGCTTTTCTTTCAAATTCAAATATAATACATGTAAAGGATCCAATTCGGTTCATGTCTTTCTTTGGCTGAGGTTGTGAATTAAGAGAATGTGTGCGTTTTCTCCTGCCCCACGGCCGCCTGACTGAGAATTCGATATGATAAAATCGTTGTGATGAATTTTACTCAATAACATAATAAACATATGTAACATACTGTGAACTGAAGCTCCTATTAACTCTTTAATATTTTGTATTCAAATTTCTTCTACAGTTTTAATTGGTATTGGAGAGGCGGCGGATTTGGCTTTCATGCAGAGGATGTTGACTGAAATTGAAAATCTGTGAGTAATATTTCTTGCGCTACCACTCACTGTTATGACAATTTTATTTGATAAAATCGTAGTTATCTATATATATAGACACTGAAGCTACATCTTTAAAATATCTTGTATTCAAATTTGTTCTACAGATTTATGAGGTATATTTTATATTACATATTATAGTTCTAGATTTTATTGGGTACATTAATGTTCAAATTGTCAACATCTTGCATTCAAATCTGCTTTACGGACTTATTAACTATATTTTATATTAAGGAGTTTAAATATAATCTCTGGTACATTAATGTTCAAATTGTCAACATCTTGGATTCAAATATGCTTTACAGACTTATTAACTAAATTTTATATTAAGGAGTTTAAATATAATCTCTGAAATCTTATGTCGAGTAAGTCTCCTACTTAAAAATCTTATGTCGAGTAATTCCACTCCTCGAGAACCGAGTGAGTCGTTCTAAAATTTTGTGCGTAAACGATATGAGGAAATATAATATTGCATTCACATTTACGAATTTTTACATAATTTAATCCCAAAGGATTTGAACATAATTTGAAATTAATGCCTCGGATTGATTTTGATGAGGAGAATCCAATTTTTTATCATTTTATTTTATATGAATGAATGGACGTAACTCATTACATTCTAAAATCTAATGTTTTTCTAATTTAACTGTTTTAAAGTGCAAAAAATACATATCTTTTTTTCCCAAGTTTCTTTACCTCTCTTCCATGGTTCTTTTCACACCAAAGTTGATGTCAGTTAGCCCTTAATTGAACAATAAGAACCTTTGCTCTCCAAGGAATGCTAGCTCTAATGTACTTTTTTTGTTGGAGATCACAAGTGGGGTTGAATCCCTGAACATAATACTTCTTCTTTCTACTCAACTTGTTTCCCCTTCAACACACAATTCTTTAATTCCTTGCTATTTGTGAGACATGCATTAGGTAAATATACCATTTTTGCATCTATTTGTTGTTTTGTCTAACTCCTTGCTATTTAAAGTTGTGTAGTTAAAGTTGTGTATTATAAAGATGTGTTGGCACGATCTTAGCTGGGACAGTCATCATCCTTTTTCTCTATGCTAACAATATTGTTCTTCTCGCAAGGTGCCCATTTGATCTTGATAAGCAACTTAGACTTCTTAAGGATTTTTGCTCTACCATGGGTATGTCTGTTAACACTAACAAAACAAAAGTTATGATTATCAAATCCAAGAAGGAAACTTACGCTAATTTTATGTATGACAATAGTAACTTGGAGGAAGTGTCTTCTTACAAGTACCTAGGAATTGATATTCACCACAAGCTCAACTGGAACTATAGCATTCAGATAAGGATTAATGGGGGGTGGAAAGCTTATTTTGGTCTTGAAAATAATTGTAAAATGGAAAACCTTGTAATTTGGGATAGAAAGAAGTCCCTCTTTGAAACTTTAGTCACTCTTGTTATCTTATATGGATGTGAGGTTTGAGGTTGCAGCATCTCTACAGAATCCTGGAGAAAGATTGAGCAAATCCAGAAGCGTTTTATAACGTATAACCTTAAAATTAAAAGCAATACACCCTATCCTATTCTCCTTATAGAAGTGGGTCTTTCCCCTATCGAGAGCCTAGCTATGACTAGGCTTCTATTGTACAAGTACAAGCTCAATAGCATAGGAGACCATAAACTTCTTAAGCTAGCTTTAAATTCCAACCAAAACCACCTAAGGCTTAAATGAGGTTGGTATAAAGACACTAGGGCCTGGTTAAACCATTGGGAGATCAACGAGAATGTTGCATTGCAAAACATTAATAACATTAAAAAAATTGTTACTTCTAAGTTCAAAGAAAAAATGTGGTTTGAGAAAGACCTAGCAGCTAAAAGAAAATTAAGATATTATAAGGAGGTCATCAACCCCACCATAGAAGATCAAAAGTATCTGTATGTTTTAACTAGCTCAAAGAAGAAAATTAATATAGCCAAGATTAGAACGAACTCTCATGAGCTCCATAGTGAAACAGGTCGTTGGACAGTTCCTAAAACACCATGGATGGAAAGGATCTTCCATCTTTCTGAGAATATGAACATCGAGGATGAAAATCACTTCCTCTTAGAGTGCCCCGTGTATAGCCACATTAGAGCTCAATTTCATAATATTTGTTGCAATACTGACCTTCCTAGCCTTTTAAGATGTCAAAATTATAGTGAGCTCGGGAGGCTTCTCTCTAAGTTTTTTGAGCATAGGAATAAAATCTTAAATCAAACTAAATAAATCTTTTCTTTAGGTCTGATAGACCAAAGATTGGTCTCAATGGACTTTAACCATCATCATCATCATCATCATCAAGATGAATATTCCATTTTTGCATCCATTTGTTATTTTGTCTCATCTAATAACATTTATTATTTTTATTCCAATGACATTTATTATTTTTATTCTAAAATGGTTAGTAAGTGGACTCCTCGGTGCCCCACTGAGTCGTTCTCAAATTTTGTGTGTAAACATTGGATTATACGAAGGGGAATATCACTAGTTTTAATTTGGGGGGTTTTAATTTGCGGAGAGCTAGAGTGTCAATCACCAAAGAGGCAACTAGGATAAATAGCTCTTTAGGTTCATGTTTTATTAAGAATGAAATATGTTTATGTAATTGAATTTGTAGAAATAATAATATGAATGTTAAATTAAATTCATTTTATTATTAATAATAATAAATAATATTTAAAAGATTTCAAATTTTAAATTTAGAATGCACTCTTTATTATCAAGGAAAATGTTATTACACATATTTTTTTGGTCAGTGGAACCCACAGGGATTTCCATTCACAGTCAATTCAAAGTAAACGCACAGATATTTCCATTCACATTCAATTCAATGTGAAACCCAAATCCAGAAAAGAATCTTTATCATTAAGAAAAGATGTTATTATAATTTTTTTGTCCACTAATTCCATCTCCATTGGGATTTGAAGCAGTCACAAGTATCAGAGAACACAACTCTTTACACATACTTGTGAATTTGTATTACAGAAAAGAGATATTTATACACAGCTGAGAAGCTTCTCGAGGCTTACTGTCGATGGAGATAGCTTCTTCAGGAAGCTAGACGATCTCTCTAGAAACTCCAAGATAGCCTGGTGCATTTAATGAGGTCGGCTGGGTTGGTTGGAATTAATGCATATCCAATGCTCCCCCTTAATTCCAACCATATGACAGACACACTATAACACAATACATAAGACACAAACATACTCTTAATTGACATGCCTGCTGGTCTAAGTTTCAGCTAGGCTTACAACAGAATTTGGATTTTCTACAACACATAACTTACTTCTACAAATCTCAAATTTAGCCTTCCCAAGAGGCTTAGTGAATATATCGGCTACATTCTCATTTGTATTACAATCTATTAAGTCAATTTCCTTTTATTGGACCTTTTCTCTTACAAAATGATATTGTGTGTCTATATGCTTTGACCTTGCATGACATACAGGATTGTTTGCCATTTTGATGGTGCTTTGATTATCACATATGATCACTGTAGGTTCTTCTTGAGCTTCACCAACATCTTCAAGTATTCTTCTGAGCCATATAGCTTCATAGGTGGTACTACATAATGCTTTATATTCTGCTTCAGTTGATGACAAGGACATTTTTGGTTGTTTCTTACTGCTCCATGATATCACTCCTAATCCCATATTGAACAAATATCTAGTGGTGGATTTCTTGTCATCTGGATTTCCAGCCCAATCAGAATCAGAATAACCTATCAATTCAACATTACAATCATTAGTATATTCAATACCAAAATTGATAGTTCTCTTTAAATATTGAAGGACCCTTTTTGTAGCCATCCAATGGCTCTTAAGAGGCTTAGCCATAAATTGACTAAGTATGCTTACTACATAAGCAACGTCTGGTCTAGTGGTAGTGAGATAATTCAAGCTTCCCACTAATTGTCGATACAATGTTCCACTCACCTCCTTTGTTCCATCATCATTTCTCAATTTGATATTTTGTTCCAATGGAGTACTCACTGCTTTACATCCTTTCATATGAAATCTCTTTAGTACCTCGTTTGTATATTTGCTTTGTGTGATTAAATTTCTTCCATTATCTCTCCATACTTCAAGACCTAGACAATAATGCATCTGTCCAAGATCCTTCATCTCAAATTCCTGTGATAACTTCCTTTTTATATCATTAATCATTTTATCAGCACTCCCTGTTATTATTAGATCATCAACATATATAGAGATTAATGCTATGCCTCCATTTCTATCTATCTTGACATACAAATTAGGATCATTTTTTCTTTTGTTAAATCTTTGTTGAAAGAATAATTTATCTATTTTCTCATACCAAGATCTGATGCTTGTTTTAGTCCATATAAGGCCTTTTTTAATTTGCATACAAGATGTTCTTGTCCCTTCTTTTCAAATCCTTCTTGTTGAACAAGATAAATATCCTCTTCTAAGTCCCCGTTTAAAAAAGTTGACTTCACATCTAATTGATATAGATTCCAATCATATTTAGTGGCCAATGATATCATTATTCTAATTAGGTTCATTTTTGCTACTGGAGCAAAGGTATCTTTATAATCTATACCTTCCTTTTGTGAATAACCTTTTGCAACTAATCTTGCCTTATACTTGTCTATGCTACCATTTGCGTTAAACTTTTTCTTGTACAACCATTTTGATCCTATAGGGACTTTTTTTTCAGGTAATTCTGTTAATTCCCAAGTTTCATTTTTCATTATAGAGTCATATTCCTCTTTCATAGCTTCCATCCATTCCTTACGATTTTTTTCTTGTTCATAATTTAAAGGCTCAAAAACATTCATTGCTTGAGACATTAAAGCATAATCTTTATCCCTGATAGGGGTTTGAATTTGTCGTGTTGACCTTCTTAGAGATTCATTACACTGTGGAGTACCTTCTCCTCTTCTTCTTCTCTGTGGAGTTCTTTCATCACTTCTCTATGGGCTTTGGCTTCTTGAATTGTCTTCTAGAATTTCCATGCTTTCTTGAGATGATTCCACAACTTCATCTTCTTTAAAGTTGTTATAAGTAGGATGCCATACATTATATTCATCCTCTTTCATTTGTTTATCTGCATGCTCATGAAATATAACATCTCTGCTTGCAAATACCTTGTGAGTTTTTGGATTATACATTTTATATGCCTTTTGATTAGTACAATAACCAATAAAAATGCATTTGATAGCTTTGGCGTCTAATTTTCTCCTATCCTCCTTAGGAATATGAGTAAAGGCTTTGCATCTAAATATCCTTAAATGATTAAATTTAGGTTTAAAACCATAAAATGCTTCAAATGGTGTTTTGTGCTCAAGATATTTTGTAGGACTTCTATTTTTTAGATATGCAGCTGTATTAATGGCTTCAGCCCAAAAACTATTAGAAATTCCTTTACTTTTCAACATACTACGAGCACATTCAACTAATGTTCTATTCTTTCTTTCAGCTACACCATTTTGCTAAGGTGTATGTGGTACTGTAAATTGTTGCACAATTCCATTTTGTTTGCAGTATTTGATAAAAGCTCCTGAAGTGTACTCACCACCTTTATATGATCGAAGAATTTTAATACTCTTTCCTGATTGTTTTTCTACCATATTCTTGAATTCTTTAAAGTATTCAAACACATCATTTTTATTTATTATAAAGTAAACCCAGGTGTATCTAGTGCTATCATCAATAAATATAAGAAATTAATATGCTCCACCAAGTGACCTAGTTTGCATTGGACCACATACATCAGTATGCACTAGTTCAAGTATTTCACATTTTCTTCTATTTTCATGCACATGAAATTCTTCCCTATGTTGTTTTCCTAGTACACAACCTTCACATTCAAAGTGTTCACCATTAATATTTGGAAGGCCTTCTACCATCATTTTCTTTTGAATTAACATTAGGTCATTATGATTTAAGTGCCCATACCTTTGATGCCAAAGCTCTATGTTTGACATGCCGGTTGATGTCAAAGTTTGATGTAATATTCCCAATTAGCAATAGCTAATTGGAATATTAATTCAGACAGATTTTGCTGCCTATGGTTAAAGGGAAATAACAGTGAGCGGGCCGTGACTCATCCAAGCGCGGGAAGGTAAGTACGCGGCTGAGTTGGTAGCGTGGGGCCGAGAGGGGTTGCGGGGGAAAGCGGAAGTCAAGGGCTCGTGACGAAGGCCGCATACAAAAGGAAGGGAGCCACCATGTTTTGGGGTATGGATGAATTTTATGAAATTGTTATTGGTCGCTAAGACTTGAGCACGTCGGCTGTTTAGCAGGTCTGCAGCACTGTTTAGTGCGCCGAGTGTCTCCGAGCGGAGATCTCAACCTCAACCCCGGGGGACTTCGAGTGCCTGCTCGGGTGAGGCAGTCCTACCGTCGTTGGTCAGAAGATTGGGTCGGGAGCTTGCTGCAGAGAAGCGTCAGAAGTGATAGCGCTTTCTGTGTGGAAAGACCGCGGAGTGATCTCTACAGTGCTATCATTTGGAGGTTTTGGGTTTGGTGAAGGAGCAGGGACAGTTCGTGCCCAACGAGGACGTGAGGTAGAATCGGGAGTCGCATAGGGGGCCTTTCTTTCAGCCACAGCATATTAGCAGCACGTAACAGCACTTTCAGCAGCTTGAATGCAATAGGAAACCCGCTGTACTTTTGTTTGGTCTTTGTCTTGCCTGCGCCAGTTTGAGCACTATCATCTGGGCATCTATTGTAATCACTTGTAATTCCTCACATAATGAAATGGCTCGGCGATTTCTTTGCTTAATGTGTGTCTATTGCAGAAGTTGTCCCTATTATTTTATGTACTGTTGAATATTTCCTGAAGGAGACATTCCATTGCTGTGTCGTTTGCTGTGTTTTCTAAATTTCCTTAAATAGGAATATTACAGTGGTATCAGAGCATGGTTATGGCTCAGCCTGTGGACATTATCACAATGCCTACATTCTTACCTCCAGTGCCAAGTGAGAAAGAGAGGCAACAGGATCATTTACCCTTGGGAGATTATTTCAGAGAATGGCAGTCCAAAGGAGAAGACTTCAAAGCAGCGTTGCTTTTCAAAGATTACTGTCAGCTCAGGCAGGATGAAAGAAAATGGAACAAAAAAGGATCTAGAACGCAGAGCTCAGAGTTGCAGCATAATACTGGAAGGTCACCTCTTCCCATGAATGAGAAATCCACTGATCCCGGTGAGTCTCAGCCCAAGAAGAAGATGAGTTTATTCTCATCTCTTTTCAGATCCAGAAAAGATGCATCCACCTTTGAGGAGGCCAAGAAGATTGAAGAAAAAGAAGAGGAAGAACCATGCGCTTCCAATTCTAATCGAGGAGAAGAGGTCACACCACCTCCTGAGGAGGCTTGTGATAATGCTGTCACACTCATGGAGGAGCAGCCACATGCATCGATAGTTGGGGCAGCCAACACTTTTGAGGATAGGACTCTTGCAGCTCTACAAGAAGTTCCAAATGCACATCAAGGTATAAAAGAATTTCCACGAACTATTGTTGCAGTAACTTCTTTAGAAAATTGTGGAGATTCACTCTTGCAGGTCTCAAGGAGAGATCTCACTGGAGATGCACTTCGACACACTATGGGGTGCAATGCTTTTCTTCCCTTTTCACAAGAGCAGATAGAAGATGGAGGACATCTTAGGAGGGATAACATCTCTCATGCCTGTGTTGGACATCCCTTGATCCATACACATCATGATGGGGGGTTTTTGCCTACCACCTATTTGATTCTTGATAGGGTCTCATTGATCCTTGAGAAGTTTACATTTTAAAATCCCATGAAGGGCGAAGTCAGAAATCTGATTTGGGAGGATGGTAACCCTCATGGGAGGAGTACCAGGATGAGGAAAAGAAGGAGGCATCCACAAGTGATTGAGTGGATGTGGATGATGAGCAAGGAGCTAGGGAGCTACTTGCAGATCTATGATACCAGGCAGCAGGACGCTTGGCTGCGCTGGTTACTCTTGAAAGAGTTTGGCCATCACTTGGCAAACACTCTTCCTAAGAGTAGGAGGACGGGGAAAAGATGGCTGGATACTTGCATCATTGAGCAGCATAGAGTATGGATGCATGGTGTTGATATGTTACCCATATCATTCATTATGTCTTCATCACATGAGTTGTATGATGGAAGTATGGGGAGGCAGCAAAATGTCTTGTTTCTTTGCTTGGAAGAGCAAGGGCAGATTTTCTCTCACACTTTGTATGATGTTGCAGGAGGAGGAGATGGCATTATCCCCTTGATATTTGATGATGGCTTGGAAGCACTTCCATCTTGGGGAGTATTCCACAATTGTTGCAACATAATGGGAGGAGTCTTTGACAAGGAGCATGTCAAAGAACGGAGCTTGGTCTTGACAAGAGCTCATTTGCATGAGCTCACAGCGTTGTCACCTTGGAGCAGAACTTTATGGATGAAGTGTGGCCGGCAGAGATATAGTGGATCTATAACCCATAGGTCCCAGGATCACTTCATATTTGTTGCCCTGGATGAACAAAGAGGAGGTAATGATGATAGAGGCATATATGGCATATTCTTCTTGACTTGGGTTTCCAAGCATAAGGAGGATTATCTTCTTGCAGCATATGGTGAGGAGTTTGTTTATACATTCCTTGATTTTCACACTTCATAGCATGCCGACACATTATGGAGGACTCATTCATGGATCCATACACCATCTTACTTCCAGCATATGGTGAGGAGTTTGTTTATACATTCCTTGATTTGCACACTCTTACCATTCTTATGCAGTGCATTGCTTAACAAGAGGGAAAGCTTGTCATATTGCTCCATGAGTTTTATTGGGCCAATCTACATGATGGAGGTAGCCATCTCTTTTGTGGCCTTGGGCAAATGTTTTATCACCACATGTATGTTCAGTTGTTGCACTATAGCAGGTATCATATAAAGACATGTATGATTAACATTTTGCCTTGTATTTTCATCAAGCAGCAACTTATAAAACTGCGCTGTACTTGTTGGGGAAGCTGTTGGTACCCCTCTTCATCACTTGTAACCTTCAGCATTTCCTTCATTTTTCTGCTGATCATGTCTTCATTTGCTGATATAGATCAGATTTGTATAGGAGGCTTGATTATGAGGGAGACACATGAGTTGGATGTGTCCGTGAGTGGGAAAAATTCTCACATGTTCTGCACTACATGTTCTAATGAGAGCATGGGAGGAGGCATGGCCACCACCACTACATGTGCGTTCTCTTTTGAGGTGGGCCATGAGATTAACAGTCATCCATTGTACAGCCATGGGCAAGTGTTTGGTCTCATGTTGTTGTCATATCCAGCCATTTACTATCCATTAGTAGATGTGATGGATCTTGTACATTGCTTGCCATGCAATTTTCTGAATTTGCAGTGGATGACACTGCGTTGTATCCTCATGAGAGATTGTTTGCATCATGTATCATCATGTAAAACCTTCAGCAAACCTCTCATTCGGATGATCCATGATGACCATGTCCTATTCTTCATGGATGGATTGTTTTGGGCCAGCTTGTTCTTCATTGTTGGAGGAACCTTCTCTGGAGGATTGTTCTTCACTTGGCCATTGGGGGGCAATAATTTTGCAGCCCAGGATCAACATACACTCTACACTTGTCATGAGTGGAGAGAAGGACAGCATGGGGTAAGCTATGATGCTTGCCAAGTTCAGATTTTCAGCCCACCTTCATTTCCGGAGCTGAGGAGGAAGGGACTTTGCTTCATTTGCAAAGAACCTTGGGGGCCTAATCACTCATGTTTGAGAGATGCAGATGAGGTGGCGGAGGTAGAGCCGGTAGGCATTCCTTCCGTATGCCAGGATGAGGACTCTTCTTCAAATGAGTCCATGGGATCGTATGAGGATGCTTCTGGGGAGCGAGAGCAGCCAAGCAGAGATGATGATAAAAGTAGACCAGAGTTGCGTTCTAGTATGTAGGGTGAGCAGTCAGGGGACTGTGTAGGAGATACTCTGGGTGATGAGTCCTTTGTGACGATTCAGCCAGAGCAGCATATAATGGAGCCTGAGTTAGTAGAGGAGGATACTATGGACATCAGGCATGACATTTCCTTGGGTGAGGTCCAGATGGGCGCCCACATTGAGCCTATGATGGATATGCTGCTAACATTGGGGTCAACCTTTGAAGGGGAGCAGTTAGATGCACAGGCATCGAGTATGGTGACGGCAGCTACAGATCCATATCCTCTAGAGATGTTGGAGGTTAATGGGATGGTTCTGCAGGGAGCTAGGGGACAGCAGGAGTTTTACATTCCCGATGAGAGGGATGAGTTGTTGGAGATGGTGGAACATCCATCTTTGGGCCGACACATTGATGAGATGCAGATAGATGTACATACAGTTGGCCGAGCTGCAGTACTTTCAGTGAGTAGTACTCTTCAGGAGTACATCGATAGAGCTTGCAGCATACCTTGCCCACTTTGGCCCATGATAGAGAGAGGGGCTTCCTTCTATAGGCAGCTTTCATTGGCAGACAAGGCAAAGCAGTGGGAGTTGATTACGAGCTGGCGGCAACATCCCAGGCATGTTCCACATGCCGTTGTTGCTACATCAGATTCTTCTCCCAGTTTGGACTGGTAGGAGATCATGAGTTGGTACCCTCTTGATGATACGGAGTTCTTCGTAGGGAGCATAGCAGAGCAGGGGCCCTTGGACATAGTAGATGTTACAGATCCCAGTTGGCAGGAGGGCACCAATTGTTGTTACTTCAGGACCCCTTCCCGATTTCAGGAGAGCAGGATCAGCATGGGATTGAGTCAGGACTTGGATAGGATAGAGGTGATGAGCCGGTATGCAGTTGAAGGGGCAACATATGCAGTTACAGGTGCAGCTCAGCAAGAGCCCGGGAGCATTGATGCTTGTTGGTGGTCTTCACCCCTGAGAGCATCAGTTGTAGCCAGAGATAGTGCGCAGCCTGAGCCGTGGGACTTGGGTGATGATGGCCATGGTGGCGATGGGATCCGAGAGGACTGTTGGTTGGTGAGAGATCGGTTTGGGATCCTGGCATTGAGAGGTCCCTTCATGTCAGGGTGATGTAGAGGTCAGAGAGGTTTCAGTGGTGCATCTGAGACCCAGGCACATTTTGCAGTGTTAGTGGGGAGCGTTAGTTAGAGAGGAGGCTTGTTCAGGCATTGTTTGAGGACAAGAAATTGTTTTTGCCGGATGAGGTTGCGACATGGGAGAATGAAAAGATCTGGTAGCATCCATCACTACAGTTGCTTGGGGTCAAGCAACATTTTGCCGGGGGAGACTGTAATATTCCCAATTAGCAATAGTTAATTGGAATATTAATTCAGACAGATTTTTCCGCCTATGGTTAAAGGGAAATAACAGTGAGCGGGTCGTGACTCATCCAAGCGTGGGAAGGTAAGTATGCGGCTGAGTTGGCAACGTGGGGCCGAGAGGGCTGCGCGGGAAAGCCGAATTCAAGGGCTCGTGACAAAGGCCGCATACAAAAGGAAGGGAGCCACCATGTTTTGGGGGATGGATGAATTTTATGAAATTGTTATTGGTCGCTAAGACTTGAGCACGCCGGCTGTTTAGCAGGTCTGCAGCACTGTTTAGTGCGCCGAGTGTCTCCGAGCGGAGATCTCAACCTCAGCCCCAGGGGAATTCGAGTGCCTGCTCGGGTGAGGCAGTCCTACCGTCGTTGGTCAGAAGATTGGGTCGAGAGCTTGCTGCAGAGAAGCATCAGAAGTGATAGCGCTTTCTGTGTGGAAAGACCGCAGACCATCTCGTGTGATCTCTACAGTGCTATCATTTGGAGGTTTTGGGTTTGGTGAAGGAGCAGGGACAGTCCGTGCCCAACGAGGACGTGAGGTAGAATCGGGAGTCGCGTAGGGGGCCTTTCTTTCAGCCGCAGCATATTAGCAACACGTAACAACACTTTCAGCGGCTTGAATGCAATAGGAAACCCACTGTACTTTTGTTTGGTCTCTGTCTTGCCTGCGCCAGTTTGAGCACTATCATCTGGGCATCTATTGTAATCACTTGTAATTCCTCGCATAATGAAATGGCTCAGTGATTTCTTTGCTTAACGTGTGTCTATTGCATAAGCTGTCCCTATTATTTTATGTACTGTTGAATATTTCCTGAAGGAGACATTCCATTGCTGTGTCGTTTGATGTGTTTTCTAAATTTCCTTAAATAGGAATATTACATTTGATGCCTATTATTTGTCACATCCAACTTGTATAATCCTCCAACTCTCATTCCTTTTGCAACAACCTTGTAGTTGTCCTACATATCCTTTACCAAACAATGTGATTTCAAAAATTCAACTTTCAAATGTTGATCTGTAATTGTAGAGACAAAAATTAAGTTCTTATTTAATGCTGGAACATACACCACATTTTGAATTTGTTTTTCTTGTCCATTAGGCATAGTAACACTTATATCACCATATCCTTTAATTTCATGCGATCTATTATCTCCTAAATAGATGTGTGCCTCATTATTGACTTCATGATAAGTATCAAATCAATCTCTTTTGCATGACATGTGGATTGATGCGCCAGGATCTATAAACCAAGCATCGTCATCATCATTTTTTGCTGACAAAGCAACATTGGTCACAAATAATTGAAGATTGTTAAATTCATGACTAATTACCTCATCTCTATCAACATAATTTCCTGTATGCCTTCTTTGTTTAAATAAATTAGGTCTTCTTTTCAAGAAATTCTTAGTAAAATGACCAGGCTTTCCACAATAGTAACATGCATCATCTCTACTTGATTTGACATTTGACCTTGGTGAAGGCAAACCTTGAAATGATTTTACCTGTGGCCTTTTGCCTTTATTTTTCTCCCACCGTTTTCCTTTGAAGGCTGGCTTCCTTTTAGCCATCAATGCTAAATCTGAATTGGGAGATTTTTGATTAAGGCTTCTTCTTCGCTCTTCTTTTTGCATAAGTATACCTGCCAATTCATCAAATGTAGGAGCCTTCTCTCTAGTTGCAAGACCAGTGATAAACATTTGATACTCATTCAACATTCCATTTAATGTCACAGTAATCAATTCTGTACTAGATATTGTTTCACCAATGTCACCTAATATATCTTTTAGGTCCTTAATTCTAGAAATAAAACTATTGATATTTTCATTTTCTTCCATCTTAATTGAAAGAAGCTTACTCTTTAAATACAATATTCGATTTGTGGTCTTCGTCTCATATAAATTTTTGAGTGTCCCATGTCTCTTTGGATGTCTTGCACTCTCTAATGTGTGGAATAATATTCTCTTTAACGAACATCCGCACAATACCTTCGCTTTGTTTTCTCGTCGTTGCCAATCTTGAATTGCAGCAGCTGTAGCTTGAGGGGGTTTTGGTTTCACTTCATCTCCAGACACAATCGTCCATATATTAGAGCCTTCCATCACAGTCTGCAACTTAAACTTCCAATTTGCATAATTTTCACCATCTAACTTATCAAAGTTAGATAAATAAGACTCTGCTAATACATTTTCCATGATATTAGACTTATGAATATTCAAGTATCAATCTAAATACCAATAACTTTAATGGCTCCTTAGTCACAAATAATAACACCTCAAACACAAGTCATAAACTTATAGTAAGCTTCACAACTCAAAAGACACTAGTTGGACAATATGGCTCTTTCCTCCTTTTTATTATTATTTATTTTAACAAAAAAAACTTTTATTTCACCACTCCAACTTTAAAATCTTCAAAATAAATGATAATTACCACCAACTACCACAATTTACTAAGTGAATGCCAATCACCAGCAACTACCACAATTTACTTTTCACTTGGTTTTAAACTTTTGCATTAAGCCTTTAATATTCATAATAACGTCTTCTTTTTTAAATTTGGCTATTAAAACAAATTTAACATAAAGGCAGCCTTCAACACATATACGAAAAACCAACCCTACCCAAACTTCGATTTAAAACAGGTTTCTTCTGCCAGCTCGCCCTTCACTAGAGCCTTTACCCACTGCAAACAAAAACAGAGTTTTCTGCAACACAAGAGAGAACTAAACAAACTTCTCTGCTAGACTTCACAAGCTGGTTGCACAAAAAAAAAAAAAAAAAAAACTTACTCTTAGTGGCCAATACACCCTTCAACGTTCTACTGGGCATCCAACAGCAGCTCCTTGCCCTGGTTTTCTCCACACATGTTGCAATTCACAGTGGCTCCCAACACTGCAATTTCTCTCTGAACGAACTCCTCAAAGGCTGACTTGACCACACGGCTCTTCGACAACAATTCACGCCAAGCCAACACTCTCCACACAGCTTAGCGCTCACACTGCAGACTTGCTTTCCACAACAAAAAAACTCCTGCAAACTTGAAGATTCACACTACTTCCAGCCTCCCAATCGTAGGCTCTGATACCATATCAGAGAATGCAACTCATTACACAAACTTGTGAATTTGTATTGCAGAAAAGAGATATTTATACACAGCTGAAAAGCTTCTCGAGGCTTACTGTCGATGGATATAGCTTTTTCAGGAAGCTAGACAATCTCTCTAGAAACTCCGAGATAGCCTGGTGCATTTAATGAGGTCGGCTGGGTTGGTTGGAATTAATGCATATCCAACAACAAGTTCTTGCATTAACAGTACACCCAATCCCATTCAAAAATCTCATTTTCCTATATTTAAAACTTATTTAGAACTTGAAGCAATCACAAGGAATGCATTGATAGTACACTCAATCCCATTCAAAAATCTAATTTCCCTATATTCAAAACCCCTGTCAACTCAAAGTTATTAATATTAATAAGATAATAACTTTGTAAAAAACAATATATTAAATTAATAATTACATAATTAAAATATAAAAATTAAATTAAAAATATTTATCTATTATTATTATATTAAAAAAAAACTCTATTTTATTTACTATAAATTAAGATTAAAATAATACAAAAATTAAATTAAAAATATTTATTTATTATTATTATTATTATTAAATTATTTAAAAATTCCATTTAGTTCCAATCCCCAGTATGCTTTTCTCTATTTTTAAAAAAATAGTAAAAAGGTAAGAATCTAGTAAAAGGACAACATAGTTACATAATAGATATAAAATTTGAATCTAAATCTTCAAATTAGGACATTTTTAAAAATATATTTTAAATTAAAATATATATAAATTTTTTTAAAATTAAAAATATATATTTTAAAGAAATTTATAAATTTAAATTAAAAAATGTAATTCAAATTTAGAGTAATGTAAATTTATATTTGTATTTGAATTTAAATCTTTAAATAATATATATTAATATGATATTAAGAAATTTTAAATTTTAAAAAAAAATATTATTCAAATTTAAAGTAAGATATTATTCTAATGTGAAGTAAAATATTTATATTTTATAAAGTAAGATTATCTGTGGAGTATGAATTATCTCTTTATCTCATCAATGAACAAACAGCTTTATAAAGAAATTATTAAAAAACTTACTGCTTCTTAACGAAGTCATTGCATGTCATATCCGTGTCAAAAATGTTGTAATAAACTAGGAAACAAATTAATGTCGTAATATTGGTTGCCTAAAGGCCTGGTGACCTTGCAATAGTTTGACACGTATTTAAAAGTTGTCCGTGACGTAAAAACAAAATAAACTTGACAACCAATTTTTAAACGATTTAGGGGTTTTAACATTGTTTTAAATTTATTTAAATTTTTCATTTTTTATTAATTTTAAAGTATTTTTTATTAACATTAAAATATTAATTATTTTTATTTTATACTAAAATATATTTTAAGATATTGCAATTATAAATCCAGTAAACAATATAAATTATAAATTTTTTATATGTTTAAGCCAATCTAATTTCTAATGATTAAGAATATGTTTTCTGGATTCTTAACCATCTGGGCATTTATTTGAAGTATGGCTTGTTTTGCCACATAACCAATAGGTTAGCTTATTCCATTTCTCTTGTTTGTGGGAATGGAGATGGATATTAGATGGCTTATAGTAATGTGTTTTAGGGACATACTTGTAATATCTCTTTCTTTCTTTCCTGGGTCCAGAGGTGACCCTTCTTTTCCTGCTGGTTGGAGTATTTATGAATTGTTTACTAGCTTTCTTTGCCTTCCTTTTTGCTTTCTTTCTCTTGATAAGAGGATCATCAATATTTAGGCCATATTTTCTGCAAATTGATTTGCTATTAGGCAATCTAGAAAGCTTTTCTAAATATTTGTTAACTTTAGAACTTGTACACAAACCAACCAGTGTTTTAGTAACTATAGAATATATTTCTCTCCAAGTAAATTATTCAAAAGGCAACTGGAAAGCATCTTGCAGACGCAGTAAGTCTACAAATCTACACGGAAGGGTTGCTAGATATACTTGTTTCCACAGAAGGTTTTTGGAATCTTTTACCTCATGGATGCGTTGCATCCAGTCTCTATGGAAATCTTCATACTCAGATAATTTATTGCACTTAAGATTCATCAAAATCATTTTGTGCTTATCTGCTATTTCTATTTCAGAACCACACCAATGTTCTTGAATCATGGAGGTGAGAGCTCCAATCATATTGTTTTGAGGTGTGTCGTCAGCATTATGGATTATGTCTCCAACTTCATCTTTCAAAATTTCATTTTCCATTTTTGTAATTAAGGCTGGATATGTTTCAGTTTCCCACCATCATAGGAGAGTGCCAGTAAAACATTGTATGAGAGTTTTACAAGCTTCAACTTCATTTTTTCCTTTTATGCACATAAGCTTGTATTCTGTAAACATCATGTCAATCATTTGTCCTATCTATCCCATACTTAAATTATCAATATTCTATTCTCGGTGAGAGTCTGGATAGAAAGTATGGGTCTCTGGAAGTTTTCCCTTTCCACTAAGATCAGGAGCAGAATATCTAGTGAACTGACTCTCTAGAGGCTCATAGATGGGGAATATATGTGATTCTGAATCTTTTTTCTGGTTCCTTAAATAAGGAAGCAATAGAAATCTTTTCTGAAGATTCTTCTTGTGAAGGCTAGTCAACTTCTTTAGGCAACAAATGGGAAAATTTGTCAATTGGCTTGACAGGATTCTGAATCTGTACATTTCTCTTATGCAAGAATGAAGCAGGAACAAGCTTGTCAGCTTTGGATATATTCTTATTAACAAGTTTCTCAGACAAGTCTGTTATGAGTCCTTTTGTAGAGCATATTTCCTGTATAACCTTCCCCTCTACTTCATCTAATTTGCTCAAAGACTCTCTTGCATAAAATTTTAAAACAGAAGAAGAAAACTGAATATCATTCAAACAATTATTTACACTATTGACTGAAACCTGTAAGCTATCAAACTATTCCTTCATGACAGAGGTTTTAGCAGAGTTCATTTCCAATCCCTTAATGGCAGTGTTAGTCCAGTTTAACTGCTCACTGGTTTTTTGGATTCTGCCATCAATGCCTTAAGCATTGTCATCCTTCAAAACTAGAGGAATAGCTTTTGCTGAGTTTTGAGCTTCTCCAAGGATGATTCCTTTGTAAGGAGGAAATGTGGATGTAGTTTCAGTCTTGCTACCATCTAATGCAGACCAAGAATGCTGAGAAGATGGAGAGGATGCAGTGTCAGTCATTAAAACATTCTCATATTGTTTCATATTTCTCCAGACATAAAAAGATATCCAAGAATGAGATTTGTTCATGAATTCTTTCCATTCTTGAGATAATCTGAGTTTTTCTTCACTGGAATGAGTGAGGCCAAAAGATTCTGCCTCTGGATGGGTGTAAATATCCCAGTTTAACATCTCTTTCATCCACTGGGTATCTACTTTATGTTTCTTATAGCCATCCATCATAGTGAAGAATTTATACATTTCTGTAACTAATGGCTTCTTACAATCTTCTGGTAAAACACTAAATCTGGATTCTGGAATCAAGTCATTCAATTGTTCTAAGTAGCCTAGACCATATCTTGGCATGTTTGGTGATCTCATTTGGCTAAACATCTTTGTTAACCTCGGATCTTCATTTTCCAAAGAGGGTAACAAGTGCATCATCATAACGTGATTAGATTCATGTGGGAAGGGAATATCTGAACACTTTAGATTCGGACAAGGGTTTATAGATGTAGAAGCTGGGGCTTCTCCTGTCCTAAGATGATGGTTGGCATGTGTTAGCTCCCTGTAATTAGCAAGATTGGCAAAGTCCAACTACAGAGAGAACACTATTTCAACCACTTTGGGATTCTAGGATCTAGCCCTCCTGAATCCGAAGAGGGATCTCTCTAATAAGTGCAAAGATGGATTTATCTTTAAAGGATTTTGGGTAATTATATTAGGCTAGTTATGAAGTCCGAGGTTTTTTGTTTGTTTTGGATGGTTGAGCATGATCATTATTTGAGTGGAAATTTCTAAATGGAAAGAGTTTCAAAGGTGTGAAGTTGCAAGCAATCAGAACAAGCTTTGGCTAAAAAGATAGATATAATGTTGGTTTTTAGTCCATTGGGCTATGGAGTCATAATAGGATTTAATTGAAACAATAAGGTTCAAGAGTGGTCCATGGGGCAAGTCATCTATGTCTAATGATCTCTTTAAAGTTGATTTTATGGAATGAAATGATACAATAAGAAGGGGAATTAAACAAATGAAGAACAAAGAGCAGCCTATGACCAGGTAAGTACTTTGAAACTATTTTGCTTTTGACATACACTTAAGAAAGAAATAAAAGCAATCTAAGATCTGGTAAGTACTTTGAAACTAGCCAGCTTTTGATGCACTTTCAATAGAAAACATTTAAACACAAAGGGAAACTTTTAAAACAACTGTTGGAGAAGAAACTAGAGGTCAGGGCTCACCATAAACTTCCCTAGATTTGCTTTACTTAGTAAACTTTCAAGACAAACACAAAAGATAACAAAGAATAGTCTAAGATCAAGTAAGGACTTTGAACCTAGCCTGCGTTCAGCACATTCTTAGGGAAACTTTCAGACAGTCTTTGGGGATAAAACTAAAGGACAGGGCTTACCATAACTTCCTCAGTTCATCTCTACTTAACATAAACTGAAAATAACATTTGAGAACAATATTTAGCTTAGACAGTAGGACAAGGGAATGCCAGCATTCCTAACTGCTCAAACTGAATTAAATCATTCCCAAACAACATAATTTGGAAGAAAATATTTAGATAAAGCTTATCAGTCAGAGAAGGGTACTGATATACAGTAAATCCTAACTCTATGCTTGTTGTTCTTTATAAGAGAAGATGGAAAAAGTGAAAACGGAAATAAAATAATGATTTACAATAAGAAAAACATCACCGTTGACATAGACCAGGATCCCATAAATTAGCTTGTATTGATGCTTCAAACCAGTTACAGCTTCAAGTCCAATGTTTTAGTTCAGTAATCATCTTCACTTCTCAGCCTAACTATTCTATCACAAGCAGAGCTTCAAGGGCCCATGAACACTATTTACAAGTAGAAGTTTCGAGCACAAGTATATTTCAAAGTTCTGCAACCAACATTTTCTCATCTTCTACAAAAGTATTTATAGAAGGAATGAGGAGGTGAGATTTGATAAAAGATCTTCAAGGTCAATTAATACAGACTTAAGACTTCTCGGCCTTTGAGGGGCTTGATGGAGAAGTTTACAGATATTTGTCTGTATTAATTGTTTTACATTTAAGATTTAAGCTCAGTGGGAGCTTTTGTTGACTTTAAGGCTCTGTTTCCTGATATAATAATTCTGCTGATATTTTTTTCATTAAGTTCGTTTCGCAGAATTAACTATTCGACTACGTTGAGGCAAATATCTTCTTCTCTGATCATAAATCAGCCTCTCTTGAATGTTTTGAGGCTGCAGGTGGCAGTGAATAGCTGAGAGGAATCAATTAGCCTCTGATGTGGCGGTGGAGGCTCTTTCCGACTGACAAATCTTTTGATTTTCTCTAATTGTGTTTTAATTCGGAGGATTAGGCTTTTGATTTTCGATCTTAGCCGTAATCCTCCAAAACTGTGAAAACAATCTTCAATCCTTCATTCCTGTTGTGTTGAAGGTCTTCAACATTGATACTCGTTTGTTTTGATTTAATTCTCTGTGTCTTGTTGATGTGCAGGTTTATAAAAGGTCCATATGGCATCAATGCCCATGAAGCATTGACGAAACGTGAAGTTTGAACCCTATGTAATGATTTTTCTTTATGCACAAAGGCGTGGGGGATCGTCATCCCCGACCTTTGGTTTTCCTTTGATATAATGGAAAAACCATTTAAACCTGCAAAATACACACAAATGTTATGAAATCCTGCGTTTTTTGGTAAAACTGCTTCAGAGGTTGTGGGGAGGAGCATGGCCATTAGATGGTAGCATCCAACGGTGGAGATTGTGCGTAGAAGTCAAAAGGAGAGCGGTGGGAGATTTTATGTCAGAACCGTTGATCTATGATTTACCAAGAAGATCAATGGTTGAGATTAGCAGTGAATTAATAATGCGAAGGGGTCACATTATTGTGAATATAGAAGAAAATGTGAAGAAATAAGGTTAAAAACCCTTTGGTGGAGGAAAATGCAAAGGAAAGAAGAATGGGGTTGATGGATGATCGTGAGCCGTCGGATGAGATCGGCCCCACGAGATCAACGATGGAGAATGTACGTTGAAAATCTTCGGTAGAAGCGGAGGGCGATAGTATAAAGCGAGAATGATCTGGGACCGTTGATTTGAAGCAATCAACGATCAAGGAGGAACGCAATATAATACAGTGCAAAAGGGGATAAGTGGTTTCGGGAAGGAAAACCATGGGTTTCGCGCAGCAGAAGGGCAAGAAAACGGTATTATCTTTTTGGATGCGATATGCGTCAGAGGCCGATACATGGCCTCAGAAAACAACTTATATCGCATAACTTTTAAGAATTAACCTCCGCGCTTAAACTTACGCGAAAACGCGCATCAACTGTTAGATCAGGGGTCTCAGATCTGACGGCTATGGAAAGAGCGCGATAACAGATAAGTGCGTTGGTGATAATAAGTGGGGCGGTTTCAATCTGGGCCGTTGGATCAAGGATGGACGGCTGAGATCAAAAACTGAGGAAAGCAGGACCCATAGGAGGCAGGTCTGTTGGGTTTAATATGAGTCGTTAGATGTACATGATCAATGGTCAGGATTTGATCTGGGGATAAAATGGAAAAATGAACAAGGTGGAAAAAGGGTTAATAAGGGCAGTTGATCTGCAGAGATCAACGGCTGTGATTTGTTGGAAAAACATTATAGAGCAGGACTGCATGTTTTTAACCAAAGTCGGGAGGATTGATCTGGACCGTCCGATCATGACACGTGGACGACCCAGATGCAATCGGGGCTTGCGATCGGTGCAGAAAGAACTTTGAATGGTGCCAATGCAATTAACTGTGGGCTGTCGATCTGCAGATCAGATTGATGGTAGAGAACTCATCAGGGGTTGACCAATTGGGGGTGGCATAATATTAACGCACCCAACGAAGAAATGCCGATGCGATTTTGCGCGGGCCATCGGATTGGCCCAATGATCAACGAGCGAGCCCCTTCATAATATATAAAAACCAAAAATTTAATAAATACAAAGGTTTTGGTGGTTCGGGGCGGGTTATATATAAGGACTGGCGCCCGGTTGTGGGGCTTGTGGTTTATATGGAAAACAAAAGGCTTGGGGCTTATACATAGAAAGGGCCAATCGAGATCGGGCCTTCAGACTTTTCAATCTACCCATTTGAATCTCCCCGATGCGATTAGTGCCTCGGGACTTTAACTCTTGATCCTGGGCGTAGGTTTATATGGAGAGAAGCGAAAGGCAGGGGTTTATACAATGGAGCTCAATCGCATCAGAACTTTGGTGCAGGTTTTTCAATCTACCCATTTTCATTAAAAAACATTGTTATGGCGGGTTTAGACCAAAACTTAGAAAAAGTGGGGCTTTTTATTTAACAAAGGGAAATATGCATCGGAGATGGTTTATTACAATGCTTAGCGCCCGATTGCGGGCCCAAGGGTTATATGAAGTGTTGATAAGATCGGGGGTTATGTAAAAAGGGGCCAATTGCATTGGAGGCTTCTCCATAAGAATTAGACTTGCGCGGTCCAATTCCTCCGATGCGATAAGCGCCAAATGTGCTTAGCGCTCTGTTCTAGCACCAAGGCATATGGTGGGGAAGTGGTTAGGACTTAGCCCAAAGGGGCTTAAGCCTATAGTCAAAAATACTTATTTTTTATGAAATTTTTCATAGTTTTTTATGGATTTGGGGGTTTCGGCAAAGTTTTAAAAATGAGTTTTAAACTTCGTAAAGAGGATTTTATGAAGGGGAAAGAGGAAAAATGGAAAAATAGAGGAAATTATGATGATTGGAGGGGTAAAAATAAAGGTTAGTTTGAAGTGGAATGAAGGAAAAAATGGTGTTTTGCAGCAATATTTTCTCTATGAAATCATCAGAATTTCAGAGTTTAAAAATGGAAACAACAGTGAAGATTTAAGCAAAGGGCATGATGTCTTCATGAGTCTTCAAGAGATAACATTTTTTGCAATAAAACTTGTTTCTTGGAGGCTCCAAAAAATGTTTTAGCCACCTTTTGATATAACAAATTTTATAGGTGGCTAACAACATGAATGACCAATTCAGCAAGACAGCTCAAATTTACAAGTGATTTACACTTAGGGCAAATGACTTCAATAGAGGAAAAATTGACAATTTGGGCAAACTCAAATAAACAAATATGTTTAGACAAAACTGGAACAAGCAGTATCAACTTCAAGAGATCTTTGTCTAAAGGGGAATTCTGCAAGCTTGGTCAATTATTTTCCTGTCTATGGTAGATCTGAGAGGAAAAGATAGAATAGCAGAGGATTGGTCTTTTCGGATATTTGCAGAAGTAATATTTCTCATACTTGGAGGTTTGGGATTTGATACAACCCAATGCTCGGGGAAAGTGAGGTCTTCCCATTTGATAGTTTGATGTTGTACCTTTTGGTTTTTGGAATTCGTCAAAACAACAACACTTGACTTTGATTCTTTGTTGGGTGTGTGGAGGACTGCATGATAAAGGGTATTGGTATGACGGAAAAATCCTCTAGTCTGAATGGCGATATTACGTCTTTTTCTTGACATATCAAATGCAGTGGTCTGGATCTGCAACTGGAGAATATTATCGATTGTTTCATCAAAGACATATACAGAGAAATTTGGATAACAATTGAAACAGACTAGGCTATTTGACAAAGGGGCAACTATTCCTCCAATCAAGGAATTGATATACTTATTATGAGTAAGATCTCTGACAGTGGCTAGGACAAAGGTATTTAATCCTCGATGTGTCAGAGCATTAATGCCAATTCTAATACATCCCAAATGCAAGTACTGAGTTTTGAGCCTTTAAGCTTCGGCTTGAAGTTGCTTAGAATTTAGAAGAGGAATGGACTGTACACATTCGGAGTTTTCTTGTATTTGACTAATAGATTCCTTAATGGAAATTCTAGTAGCGACCTTCAAATGAAAAACTGTAAGATCTGAATATACTTGAGAAGCATCAATACTAGGGAGCTTCCATCTATAAGATGGTTGTGATTCTTCATATTCTAATTCAGCAGAATTAATCACATGACTAGAAGCAGATGCAAACATATCCCTAAGAGGATTTTCTTCAGCTTTATCTTTCTGATATAATTCTCGGAAAGAAACAGATCTTCTGGCTGGATCCATTTTTTAACAAAGAGTAATGTATTTGAGTACTAACCTTCTCGAACCAAATGACACTTTTGGATTTGATACCAATTTTACGCAGGGGCTTCCAGTTGAAGCTTGCAACAGGAACACAGGCTGACTGCCCTTGTTGAGTCTCTTCTTTGTGTATACTTATTCACCCATACATGAACCTACTCAGGTATTTCACGCTCTGGCGACCTTTCTCTACGACTTCCCTCACCTTTTAATGGTCTTGGCATCCCTTCTACCTTTTGGCGAACCTCTGATGAACTTCTGGTGTAAATAAATAACACAAATACTACCTCAACAAACTTTAAGATATGCTCAAAGTTTTTCAGTACTCAAAATATGCGGAAAATCTCACTCTTTATTGGTCAAAAGGTTTCATATTACAAAGAGTTATAATACAGACTCTGTTGTTCTTTCCTGAGATAGACTGTGATGGCATTTACCAGTGTTTGCTTCTTAATGAATAAGATATTTTTCTAGAGGCTACCTGGCCAATTCACAGACTCAGTCTTTGAACAAAGACACACAAACACACATATAGACAATCCTATGTGTTATGGCCACTTTAGGTTCTTACCAGTGCTCGCACACTGATATGCAGGCTTCTCAAAACAACCTAATGACAAGAATTTGGGTTTTGCTTCGTGATGCAAGCAGATCAGGCTTGATAGCCCGCAGATATAGAGTAGGAAATAACTCAAACTCACTAGACTCACATAGACTCTCAAACTCTCTAACTCTAAATTCCGATGCCCCATGAATGAGCCTTACCCTCCTTTTATAACAAAGAAGAGGGGACAAACATTCATGTAGGACCCGTGACTCAGAAATGGAATCATTGCTTTCGGGTAACACTGAGGCAGCGTCCGCACAGAGATTCCAAGTCCGGACAAAGACATGTGGGGACAGAAGACAGACAAAGCATAGTGGATTCCTTTTGTACAGAAAGCCCACGAGAAAACTGAAAGGATTACAAAGAGGAGACTTTTTACTGGAAAGTCCTCGAGAAAACCGATCACAATTTACCCGTTACTAGGTATCATGAACAATGTGGATACTTTTAGATGGAGTCCACGAGCACCAGTTATGTCGGATTATCCAAAGGAGTAATACTGGGGAATCGATATCTCTTATACAAAGGCTCATCCCATGCTTTAGTGTAAATCCTTCTAACTATCATGGGTTTGTTTAATACAATTTGGTGTTTAACCTTAGTCATGACCAACCATTCATACTATCTGGTCATATACTGGCGCAAAATTTGATTCTCTGTTAGTTGAAGATCACTAACAGTTCTGCAAGGAGTGTGAAAGCACTTAGGAATATTATTTTCTAAACACCAATCACAATGCAACTGAAAATATGATTCATAATAAACAGGGTCAATGGTTGTTTTGTTGATGCCAAAATCACTCCACCAGTCTTGCAGCCAATCACACTGTTGATTTTGTTGCATGATCCAAGTTGGACCAAATTTCAGCTTTGTGTAATGGGTTTCATTTTTCCCATCTACATTTAGCGAATCCCAGCAGAGCTTTTTATAACCCGCAAAATTATATATTGTTTACAGAATACAAGCTTATGTGAATAAGAGGCAAAAATGAAGGTGAAGCTTGTAAAACTCTCATACAATGTTTTACTAGCACTCTCCTACGATGGTGGGAAATTGAAACATCTCCAACCTTAATTACAAAAATGGAAAATGAACTTTTGAAAGATGAAGTTGGAGACATAATCCACAATGCTGACGGCACACCTCAGAACAATATGATTGGAGCTCTCACCTCCATGATTCAAGAACATTGGTGTGGTTCTGAAACAGAAATAGCAGATAAGCACAAAATGATTCTAATGAATCTTAAGTGAAATAAATTATCTCAGTATGAAGATTTCCATAGAGACTGGATGCAACACATCTATGAGGTAAAAGATTCCAAAAACCTTCTCTGGAAACAAGTATATATAGCAGCCCTTCCATCTAGATTTGTAGACTTACTGCGTCTGCAAGATGCTTTCCAGTTGCCTTTTGAATCATTTACCTGGGGAGAAATATATTCTATAGTTACTAAAACACTGGTTGGGAGAAAATCTTTCTAGATTGCCTGACAGCAAATCAATTTGCAGCAAATATGGCCTAAACATTGATGATCCTCTTGTCAAGAGAAGGAAAGCAAAAAGGAAGGCAAAGAAAGCTAGTAAACAATTCAGAAATACTCCAACCAGCAGGAAAAGAAGGGTCACCTCTGGACCCAGGAAAGAAAGAAAGGGATATTACAAGTATTTCCCTAAAACACATTACTATAAGCCATCTAATATCCATCTCCATTCCCACAAACAAGAGAAGTGGAATAAGCTAACCTGTTGGTTATGTGGCAAAACAGGCCATACTTCAAACAAATGCCCAGATGGTGAAGAATCCAGCAAAAATAGAGGCAAGAAATCTTAGCCTCAGAATAAACAAAAGAAAACTGTTAAAATAGAGACCCAAATGTTATATATGAGATGCGGGTCTAGGAATCACAAAAATGATCATTGTCCAAATGTTATGATTCGTGAACAGATTCAACAACAATAGCTTGATGAATCATCCTATGGTTCTTGTAGTTCTTCTTCTTCTGACTCATCAATAGAAGAATTAAATACTCACATGCAACAATGTTTCTGTTCAGATTTAGATGATTGTCATTGCAGTTATTCTACTGATTTTGACTATTCAAGTGACATTTCTTTTGAAGAATATAATCATCAGAAAGAAAAAGTATTGATGGCTCATACTGCTAATGAAGAAGAACTAAAAATCCTGTCACAAATTCGTGCCATGGAAGAAGGAGAAATGAAAGATAAGCTCCTTCAAAAAATTTTGAATCAGATTCATTCCTCCAGCTCCAGCAAAGGATTTGCAAAAAAGCCTATCTTTGTGGATGCTTCATATGAGCGAAACATAAAAGCCTTCCAACGTGATCAACGACAATCTAAAGTTCATGCACTCACTTTGGGGGGAGGTAAGTAGAGAAATTCATAATCTCAAAGCAGAAATCTCTACTCTTAAACATCAAGTAGCTCAATTAAAAAAAGGCAAACAACCTTTGGCACAAAATATTTCTACATACACGAATGCATATACTCTGCATTCTGCACCAAAATCTATTGAATCTCAAGTTGAAATAATTGAGGGAAAAAGAGATCCTACAGTAGGTTTCAGAGAAATGAGGATACTAGCAATTGAATATCAACAACATCATGTCCTCATTAATGTCTGCATTAAAGGGGAAATGTTTTCCCTAACAGCCTTAATTGATTCAGGGGCAGATATAAATATTTTCAATACAAAGGTAATCCCAGCCAAATATTGGGTTGCAGCTACTAGAAAAGTAGTTGGACTGGGAGATAAAACCCTTAAATATGAAGTTCCCAAAGTTGCCATATGTTTTGATCAACATTGTATAAAGCTAAAGTTTGCAGTCGCAAACATTCCTGTTGATTGTATATTAAGAAATGTCTTTCTTGCAGCTGTGGAACCACATGGTTCAGTCAGGCTAAAAGGTAACAGAGCTAGATACTTTATTACTGTTCCTACTTCTGATGGGAATCAAAGAAGGATTGAAATGCCATATATTTCAAATCCTAGAGTATCTACAATGGTTCAGGCTATGAAGGAACTAGACAAAGCTTAAACCAAACTGACTGAATTGAAAGATTTAAAGTCTACTATCCAAATAGGGGAACAGTTAAAAACCCTTACAATCATTAATAAAATCTCTGAACTAAAGATAAAGGTTGAACAAGAATGATGTTCTGAAGAGACCAATGCTTTCTGGCACAGAAAGCAGTATAGCGTTGATCTGCCTTACAAATCAAGATATGAAGGAAGGCCTTGCAAGAGCAGAGTCGTTCCTATGAACAAGGAATATAGAGATCTCTGTGAAAAAGAGATCAAGCAATTATTGGATAGAAAGCTAATAAGAGAATCTGACAATCCATGGAACTGTTATGGATTCTATGTGAATAAAAGATCTGAACAGAGTATCCCAAGATTGGTTATAAATTACAAACCCTTAAATTCAGTCTTAGCTGACAATACCTATCCAATACCCCACAAGGGTGATCTACTAACCAGAATCGCAGGAGAAAAAATATTTTCAAAGTTTGATCTTAAATTAGGATTCTGGCAAGTGGCCATTGCAGAAAAAGATAAATTCAAAACTGCTTTCAGTATTCCCGCAGGCCACTACGAATGGAATGTTATGCCATCTAGTCTTAAACACGCTCCTTCAAAGTTTCAGAAAGTAATGGACTCAATTTTTAAGCCTTATTTTTATTGGCTAATGGTGTACATAGATGATATCCTTATATTCTCTAAGAATATTCATGACCATTTCAAGTGTGTAGAGACTTTCCTGCAGTTGGTAAAAATAAATGGTCTTGTGTTGAGTAAGAAGAAGATTGAACTATTTCAAACTTCTATCAAGTTCCTCGGTCACACAATCCAGAATGGCCAAATATCTCTCCAAAAGCATGCCCTTGAATTTGCAGAAAAATTTCCTGATGTCATTACGGATAAAACCCAGCTTCAGATATTTCTAGGATGTCTAAATTATGTCAGAAATTTTTATCAGGACTGTGCAAAAGACAAAAACCTTTTGAATCAGAGATTGAGGAAGAATCCTTCACCTTGGACTAGTGCTCATACAAATGCTGTAAAAAATATAAAGGCCAAGGTAAAATCCCTTCCAATTTTGTATGTTGTTGATAACAATTCTTCTAAAATTGTTGAATCAGATGCTAGCGATTTAGGATGGGGAGGAGTATTCAAACAAAAGAAGGATGGTGAGGAACAAATAATTCAGTTTGCCTCCGGAACATGGAGCCTGGCAGAAAGAAATTATTCTTTCATTGAAAAGGAGGTAAAAGCTGCATGGAATTCTATTGATAAATTTGAAATTCATTTGGTCAATAGAAATTTTTTACTAAGATCTGATGCTTCTACCTTAAAGAAAGTTTTAAAAAAAGACATCAAGAAGCCTGGTGAAGCAAAGTTCACCAGATGGTAGACCTTATTTGCCAATTTTGACTTTGATGTAGAACACATTAAAGGATTTGAAAATTGTCCGCTAGACTTTCTCAACAAAGAGCATATTCAACAACCAGAACATATAATGGTGATTGTAACTGAATGGGACTATAATCAATAGAAGGAAATACTTTGATCCATTCCTAAAGAAAAGATTTGGCGAGAATATTGTGACCAGTGGAATCCAACTTGGCAGCTCAGAAACACTAAAGTTTTGGATGCCAATCTGCAGAATCATACAGACATTCTACACCTAGTTCCTAAAATAAAGGCGTATCCCAAAGGCAGCAGATGGATCCATGACATGGTATATTCCAGAAGCATGGCAGCAGCTCACCAAGCAGAAGAAACATTAAGAACTGACTTCCATGACATCACCATGATATGGTCTGAAGGAAGTGATAGACATAGAGTCTATCACAAATACTTTTGTATAAACAGAACTAGAAATCCTACATGGACACATTGAAATAATTTTTCCCAGTGGCCAAGAGGAATCCAAATCTTATCTTTCCTGACACAATATATAATTTTGCAGGTTATAAAAAGCTCTGGTGGGATCTGCTAAATGTAGATGGGAAAAATGAAACCCATTACACAAAGCTGAAATTTGGTCCAACTTGGATCTTGCAACAAAATCAACAGTGTGATTGGTTGCAGGACTGGTGGAGTGATTTCGACATCAAAAAATAGCCATTGACCCTATTTATTATGGATCATATTTTCAGTTGCATTGTGATTGGTGTTTAGAAAATAATATTCCTGAGTGCTTTCATACTCCTTGCAAAACTGTTAGTGATCTTCAACTAACAGAGAATCAAATTTTGTGCCAGTATATGACCAAACACTATGAATGGTTGGTCATGACTAAGATTAAACACCAAATTGTATTAAGAAAACCCATGATAGTTAGAAGGATTTACACTAAAGCATGGGATGAGCCTTTTTATAAGAGATATTGATTCCCCGGTATTACTCCTTTGGATAATCCGGCATAACTGGTTCTCGTGGACTCCATCTAAAAGTATCCACATTGTTCATGATACCTAGTCACGGGTAAATTGTGACCGGTTTTCTTGAGGACTTTCCGATAAAAAGTCTCCTCTTTGTAATCCTTTCAGTTTTCTCGCGGGCTCTCTGTACAAAAAACATCCACTATGCTTTATTTGTCTTCTGTCCCCACATGTCTTTGTCCAAACTTGGAATCTCTATGTGGATGTCGCCTTGGCGTTACCCGAAAGTAATGATTCCATTTCCAAGTCACGAGTCCTACATGAATGTTTGTCCCCTCTTCTTTGTTATAAAAGGAGGGTAAGGCTCATTCATGGGGCATCGAAGTTTAGAGTTAGAGAGTCTAAGAGTCTGTGTGAGTCTAGTGAGTCTGAGTTATTTCCTACTCTGCATTTTCAGGCTATCAAGCTTGATCTGCTTGCATCACGAAGTAAAAACAAGATTCTTGTCATTAGGTTGTTCTGAGAAGCTTGCATATCAGTATGCAAGCACTGGTAAGAACCTAAAGTGCCCAGAACACATAGGATTGTATATATGTGTGTTTGTGTGTCTTTGTTCAAAGACTGAGTCTGTGAATCGGCCAGGTAGCCTCTAGAAAGCTATCTTATTCATTAAGAAGAAAACACTGGTAAATGCCATCACAGTCTATCTCAGGAAAGAACAATAGAGTCTATATTATAACTCTGTAATTCGAAATCTTCTTATCAATAAAGAGTGAGATTTTCCACATATTTTGAGTACTGAAAAACTCTGAGCATATCTTAAAGTCTGTTGAGGTAGTATTTGCATTATTTCTTTACACCAGAAGTTCTCCAGAGGTTCACCAAAAGGTAGAAGGGATGCCAAGACCGTTAAAAGGCAAGGGAAGCTGCAGAGAAAGCTCGCCAGAGCGTGAAATACCTGAGTAGGTTCATGTATGGGTTCAAGTATAGGTGAATTAGTATACACAAAGAAGAGACTCAACAAGGTTAGTTAGCCTGTGTTGCTGCTGCAAGCTTTAGCTGGAAGCCCCTGCGTAAAATTGGTATCAAAGCCAGAAGTGTCATCTGGTTCGAGAAGGTTAGTACTCAAATACGTTACTCTTTGTTGAAAAATGGATCCAACCAGAAGATTTGTTCTTTTCCAAGAATTAGATGAGAAAGAGAGCATATTCACCTCTGTAAATTTTTACATGTTCAAATCCGAAAAGAGAGCATATTCACCTTTGTAAATTTTAACAAAATCTATAAAATATGCAATCAATACACAAATTACAATATTTATTCCTTCCTTATTATTAACAATTACAGATTCTCAATCCAAATTACAATATTTGTTCTTTCCATATTATTTTCAAGAGAGACCAAACATTTGAAATTGGAATTTTTACCTAAAATATTTTAAACATGAAATGATTTACACTTCAGATTTTTCAAACTCATCAATAGAGCGAGATAAAATGAAGACAATATTAAAAGAGAGAAAGTTCAACCCTCTGGCTGATACAACATTAATGGACAAACTGCCCATACAGCATTAGTGGAAAAACTATAATAGTAAACTATGTAGCTATATCACTCCCAAATTGAAATTTGATAACAAGAATGAAATGAAGCCTGGCTATTACTGATTACTACAAAGAGAGATACAGAGTTTTTTATCTAGTGATTTTCTAAAATGCTTTTATCAAGTAAAATGTCCAAATACCATCAAAGCGAGTGCATGCACTGAATTACTAATTGTGGCATATTTTATAGCATGAATTATGTATGTTCCCTGGGGTTCTATGCCATTTCAATGCAATTTTCTAATTATTTTAAATATGACTTCTGTAATTTATGCTCAGCATTTTTCTAAATCTTGTTATGGAAATATGTAATTTGAAGACTAACAACATTAAGCGCTGCAAATAATTGCGCTAGCTCCCAAAAAACTCTGCAAATAATTGTGCCAGCTCCCAAAAAACTACCATATAAAGGAACTTTCGTTTGGTTATCTCAGGAATAGAGATATGGCTCCTATCATACCATAATACCAAATGGTTACTATGGGATATTTAATACCATTGAAATTTGGTTGATTATAGGTTGAGCACTCATAATTTTCAATAGGACTTTTTAGTAGGTGAGGTACTTGTAGAATTTGTATGAGAATCTTACAAGGAAAAAGAGTGAAAGGGCATGAATAAATGTTGATTTGGTCTTTCTTCTTTATCTGGTTTTTCAATTAGAAAATTTGTGTTTGTTTCTATTAGGCTTAGTAGCCCTAGGGTCCAAGTTATACAGAGTATAAACTGTCATTCATATTAGCAATCATTTAGTATGAATGAGCTAAAGGAATGGACATGTAGGGGCCAAAATTAGATTAAAAGAAGCAATTAAAGGCAATTTCGCATCTCAAAGCTTGAGATGGAAGGGTGTCTTGGTTAGGCTTCTTGTCCTGATTTCATGAGATAGGTCATATTGTCTTTATCCCATACAAGAGTATATCTCTGATATTAGGTATTGCCAATTTCTTTTTTCATTCGTTGGAGCATTTGTCCAACTGAAACCCCTTTTCCACAATTTATATCAAAACAGAAACATAAAGAAGGGCCAACTTATTTACATTTATCATCACCAATCACTCCTCGTGATGGCTTCAGAGATTTCTTTCATCCCAATTTTCCCTTTCTTGAGCTAGTGCCAATTAAATTTTGGCATGTGTCATATGAAGCTCAAAGGGGAAGGACATGTTATTTGTTTTTAGCCTAGACACTATCTCAAGATTAGTACTCTTCTTGAAATCCAGAATATCTTTAAGACAATGGTATAGTGAATTTCTCTCATCAATTAGATGTTAGTCTTATAGAATCTCTATAACGAACCTCCTAACTCATTTTTATAAGCCTGCCCCTTTAGTTTTTTAAATGAACAAATTTCATTACTTTAAAGTGCAATTTCTCTAAATGATCAACCTCTACATCTTTATCGTTCTTCACATTTCTATTTTACTGCCTACTACATTAGCTAGAAAATTTACTATAGTTCCCTATTCTTACTGTTTACCTTTGATAATGTTTTTTATTCTTCTTGAAGTTTTGTTTTGAGAATGGTTTTAAAAATGGGTTTTTCTTGTCCTATTCTACACTAGGTTTTAGCTCCCCTTCATTGTTGGTTCCTTCTATTTTCAGAACGGATGGACAAAAATGCATAGCACTAATGAAATGTCCTCTCCCACTTCTAAATAAGATGTGCCTTGTTCTCTTTTTTTGGTCAAAATTTTGATTAACTTCCATTGTGGCCATAGACTTCATAAACACCGTACTTGTTGGCCACCTCAGCGAGTTTGTTAACACTCCATGCCTTATCACCATATCCAAGGTAATGGAGTTAGGGTGTATATTTGAAAAATCTCTAAAGGATTGTTTAGAGTGTTGTACATGTGATTCCTCAATTGAAGCAAATCATTCTAGATAGAAACATTATCCCAATCACTAGAGTAGTTCCAACATGTTGGTTGTTTCCAATTCCAATTTCTAGAAGCCTTGCTAATTCCTGGAGCTCTACCAACTGCTAAAATGGTTTCAAAAGTACATGAGATTCAACAAATATTTCAGTTAGTTAGCACCAATGGTTTAAATCCAGATCAACTCCTGGAGCTAGTATGATTTCTGCTTTGGTAAACTTTAGTAAAGCTTCCATCATGAAGAGCCAAATAAGGCTATACTATATGAAAATTCGTTGTATGTATCTTGGGTTTCTTTGCTAATTATCTTATAAAACACAAGAACTTGAGCATGTTATCAGTATCCTTCCTAGACTAAGTCCCGCCCTTCCTACCCTTATTTCTAGGGTGATCCCTGATTTCTGGGGTGTTCAGCTTTTTCTTCCATAATCCATAGTGTAAATCTTCCTCATTAAGCATACGATATAGTTCAGCAAGAGCCTTAGAGCAACTTGTCTCTTGAGGAAATAACATAACATGACGTTCCAATATAGAAGAATTTGTAAGCCATGCATTATAACTTTTCCCCAAAACATGATAGGTTGACTTGGTATTTTAGGTTGAGGGAAACTCAAATACAATCCTTCTAGTAGTGCTTGTATAAGATTGGGCCCCTTGTCTTTCTATTCAATGTGATAGGCTTTAGACAGTTCGGTGATCATATAGGATGCACTAGCATTACTTTTGTTTTTTAATTTTTTAGGGAGTTCCACGCATATCAAACACCCCACTTGACCTTTTTGTTTTTTGCTTTTTTAGGGAGTTCCATTAATATCAAAACACCCCACAAGTAATATGCCACATTTGCATCTGTTGATGCAAATTCCCTCGTTGGAAGCAAAACATCCACAACCTAAAGTTTGCTTGCCTCATTGAAGAGAGTGATCACTACATTGAACATGGAAGGTAGATAACTTACAAGCTGGTTGCTTTACGAGCCACCATTTTTCCTTGCTTATGGAACACATCAGTCGAAAGCTATGTTTTTGGTGTACTCAAGTGGAGTTCGATTTGTGCACTCAACAATTTAATTTATGTTGACTGAAATAACAAGACACAGGGTCTATGATGCAGGACTCGCCTATAAAAGAGTGGAAATTCATTGGGAAAACATCACCATTTGAAGAAAATCTCATGTAATAAAAGAATATAGTCCAGTGAATTTCCCTGTGCTGGTTGGAAGCTACGAATTAACTTCCACGTGGAGAATTAGAAATTGTCTGCTAAATGTAAACTGATAGATAGGAACCATTGGTCTTTAGTTAGTTTGCATCAATTAGAAGGCATATTTCTTTGTATCATAAATGACATAAATGCAGAGTAAAACTTCACTCTACTACTTGATAGCATAAACTTTTCTCGCCCCTGGTGGGCATCAAAATAAAACGATCTTTTCTAGCCATCGAGCTTAAGCTTTGCCATTAGAGATTTAGCAGCCTCATTTTCAGGCATGTGCTTAACCCAAGGAACACCCTTTCCGCGGAAAATGAGGAATAGGGAGATTAAATTGGAAGAGTATTTTCCAAAATTGAGGGGATTTCTGGCTTCGAATGAAAAATAAGTGTAGAATAAAATCATCCGTGACTTTACATTTTACCTGGCGCAAAAGGCATTTCAAAATGATTATCTTTATTGACAAGACGCAATTTGCAAAATGAATTATCAAAGCTTCCATGCTCCGGAATTAACATAGGTAGTGGTTTATCACTAATGGATGCCATTGAGTGTTGTCAAATGATAAATTCTCTTCAAAAACAACAATATAGTGTGGAGTCATGTCCTGTACAAATAGTCTTTGATTTTGTACACAACAGTTCATCTGTTCAAGATCTGTGCATTTTGGTGAGCTTTCATTCAGAGGTATGGATGTCACTAGAGAAGATACTCATGGAAACTAAATTTCCTTGATTTAATGCAAAATCCTTCAAGCAACTTGCATTCATGCTCTATTTGTAATGTCAATAGGGTTTCTTAGGAGGGAAACTTCATGGACGATTTATGTAGAAGGGAAATCCTACATCTTGAGAATGGCATATAGGAAAAATCTTGCATAAACAATTTCACAAACACATATTTTAAAGGAATATGGGAATTTCAACTTATTTATCCATAAACCATATAGTACCTATAATTGAAATATATAAAGAATTTCCAAAACAAAGATGAAGTACATATCTGTGTTGGTGACTGAAGTCCAGACAATTGACTAAGGTAGAGAAAATTTCCACTCAACTGTAGGATCTATTGTATTTTCATATTTCTACAATAGGCCACCCCTTAAGCTATGATACCACCAAGATGAAGATGGACAATGCAATTTCCTCAAGCCATTCTCTCAATCTCAAAGCAAGAATATCACTAAATCGATATTTTGTTGTTGAGTTTTTGAAAATAGAGTTTTTGAAAATAGAGCAGTTCGCAGCACCCACAATACCTGCCCCCACAGAACACAAGGAGGTCTTCCTTATCTACTCAATATTCACTTAGAAGTATCCTCCCTCCAATGCTATTTACAGTGTGGATAGAAAGTTCCAAGTAGTAGAATTTTAGATTTTAGAATTTTCTTGGCTTTGTTTTAGATTTTAATGGCATCCTTTCATGGCTGTTCTATTACATACTATTGTAGGCTTCTTTTCTCAGCAAGAAATGTCATTTTCCCTCCTTTTTTTCGCTCCACTAAATATTACATTTTCTTCCCATTCGAATTTCCATATGTTGCCCCATTACTTCGTTCTTGTTCCAAGATTGTAGTTAAGATGGCTTCCTAATTTTTAGGAAATGATGGCCCGTACTGAGGTATCTGTTTCTTCCACTCCTCATAACATCTTTTAACATGGAAAACTAAGTTTTGAAAATAAGAGAAGATTCAAGATAACAGAAGATACATGCTTTTAGGCATAAACCCCTTAGGCCCCCTCACCTTTCCCCTCTTGTGGTATAATAACCCCTTTAGATGCTCTTACTCCCCAAGCCTTGGCCATTTTTATAACTATAAAAATAAAATACTTATAATACTCAAGAGGGTTAAACTAGGACATTATATCCCCTCCCATTGATATAACACCATCCTTGGTATTTTTTTATTGCAACAATATTTAGGACCTCATTCATCGGTTATACTTGTAATGTCATCCTCTTCCTTGTAGGCATATCGCATTCCAACAATGCTTGCTTAGCACCCACAACACCCTACGCAACACAAGGAGGTCTTCCTTCTCTACTCAATAGTCCCATAGACGTATCCTCCCTCCAGTGTTGTTCAAAGTGTGCATTGTAAGGTCGAAGCTGATGTCCTTCAACTCTAATATAATTTTCTTGGTATTCTTGGCTTTGATTTAGGTCCTAATGGCCTCCTTTCATGGTTGTTCTATAATCTATTACATACTATTACAGGTTTATTTTTTCAGCAAGAAATGTCATTTTCCCTCCTTTTTCCTTTCTCTAAATACAACCTTTTCTTTCCCTTCAAATTTCCATATGTTCTCCCACTACTTCTTTCTTGTTCCAAGATTGTAGTTAAGATGACTTCCTAATTTTTAGGAAATGATGATTTATATTGAGCGATTTGTTATATTGAGGGATTTGCTTTTTCCACTCTTCATAACCTCTTTTAACCTCTTTTTTTGTTATATTGAGGGATTTGTTTTTTCCACTGCCATTGTTAATTGTTGCACTGCAACTTCAATTGTTGAGAGAAACAACTGAATCTCCTGCCCAATCTTTGACAGACAAGTCAGTTGGGCTACAACCTCATCACTCAAGCTCCATCAGTTGCTAATCTGAGCTGTCATCTGAAGGATGATGCACAACTACAACTCTGCACTGCATAAGCAAACTCCCTCTGCACTGTTGAAGTCACATCAGCCCCTTGCACTGAAATCTCTCATGCTGCAGATGTACTGCGCTGTCCTCCTGAAGCCTCCACACTGCTGTAGCTCTGCTCTGTGCTGCTAAAATCACATTAGCCCTTACGTTGTTGCTGCCTCTATGCTACTGCAGCATCTGCACTGTGCTGCTCCTTTCAGCCTTCAGATCTGCCTCTGCTTCATCCATGATCTATGCACCAACTGCTCCACTTGTCTCGCTACTATCTTAAGGCTCCCGTACCTCAGTTGTGATCCAAAAGATGAGTTGCTCAAGGAACCCGCCATCATTCTATAGCTGCTCTACAGATCCATGTTGCCCCACTTTCGTGGTTCATGAGCGCTCATGGTTGCATCATCTTCTGACCCATCATCTGCCACAACAGCCTTGGAAGAAGAGGCTTCCTTGTCCTTTTTTCTTTTGAGGACAATTGCTGGCGAAATGTCCTAATTCACCACACTGGAAGCACTTGATCTTAGATAGATCCTTCTTCTTCTTTCCCTACTGCTTCTTTGATGCCAAGGCTGCATCTTCTTCATCTTCCTTCTTTACTTTGCTCGATCTCGAGATATACTTCTTCTTGGTGATTCTGCAGAATTCTTCTTGACGCATGATTCCCCACAAGCTGTCGCAATCTGGGAGGTCCACTATGCCCAAGATATTTTGGACAAAGGTTTCTCACTCATCTGTGACTGTATTGAGAACATTCCTAACCATCACATCATCTTCCACCTTAGCACCTGTGGCAGTCAACTAGTCTCTGATCGACTGTAATCTAAAGAGAAAATGTTCCATGTCTTCCCCCTTGGTCATCATGAATGACTGCATCTGAGTCTCCAACAACATCTTTCTTTTGATGGATTTTCCCTCATATAGGGATGTTCAGGCCTTCCATATCTCATTAGTTGTTTTCTTCTCAGCTATATGTGCGACAATATGGTCCTTAATTCCATCCATTATCAGCCGCTTGGCATGTCTAGTAGCTTCATTATGCTTCCTTAGCAGATCTGCATCGGTCGACGTGCCAGAACTTGTTCTGCATGGTCTCTTAGATGATATACCTCTAGGACTATTTGGATCCTAGCCTTCCAAACTGAAAAGTTGGAAATACCATTCAATCTGTCCTGATCACGCAATCCATGAGGAGCCATCTGCTCAGAAATTTGTCGGAGCACACTTTCTCTTTGCTAGAGATCTGGATCTAAGGTCCTTGGCGAAACAAGAACCTTCTTCTCCTTGTGACAATTAACTTCCTTTCTTGGAAATACGCCAAATCAACAATGATTCAACTCTCTTTGATCCTCTGATCAATCTGCAAGTTTCTTTGGCTAGAAACTCTCTGAGAAGCTAATCTCCTCCTGCTCTTTGTCACTAGTGCTTAGGCTAAAAATCTGAAAACTTCAGAAATTTAACCCCACCAACACCTTCTGAAGTTCTGCAACTCTGCTTCAGGCACTTCTAGATCTGACAGCTTCAGATCTGCGTCACCTTGTCTAGATTCAGACAATCCCAACGCTGCCTCTGCGTAGTAAGTGCATGGGCCTGCTAGGAGACATCGTAAGACTGCGTTACCCTGCCCTCTGCGTGAGTCTGGTTCCTCTGAAACTACATTGTCCCTTCAAATCTGGTCTTCTGCTACTGCTGCTGCTCTTCCTGTTGTTTTCTGCATCAAGATCCTTCAGTCTTTTGCTGGTGACCCTCCTAGAACTGCAATTACTCTGATACCATGTGAAAATTTATGAATGTCACTTTTATACAGAAATCTACTGTTAGATCTGGTTATGCTCCTCCTACTTAATAAAGTTATTAACTGAAGAATTCAAATTAATATCGAAGCAAAACACAACAAAATTTCACCAATTCAGATCTAAAAAAAGTACATGCACACATAGACATAGTGACAATGATTTTCTGGACAATAGTCCCTGGAAAAACCCAATGCGGGAAAATCGGTCTCTGGCTATTGGAGGGTTTTATTATTAAGAGTATTGCTAAATACAACAAATTCTGGGTTCCAGATCTAGAAAACCCGACAAAGAAAATATAGATCTGCAAGTCACCGGTTGTTCTGAAGCCAAAATATTGATTGATCCACACCCTTAAATGGTATTTACAGGACTCAGCCAAAATTAGGCCCTAGAAACCCCAGCGCTACCCCTGAAGCCCCTACGTCAGCGTCTGTAGCCTTTGCGCCCCTCAGCGCTAGCTTGGAAAGGGCTACGTAACCCCAGACTGGGCGACGCAGTCCCTATGCTTCCCCTAAGGGTTTCTGCGTAACCTCTTAGGGTTTCGAATTGCCTTATGCTGCCTAGGAGTGACTACGCAGCACCTACGTAGCTGAAGCTGCCCCTGCGCTGCACCGCTGCTGCCCTCTTGTTGTTGATGCTCCTGATTCTCTACGCTGCCTTTCTGAAGCTGCTCTATGTCTCTTGTTGATTCTAGACACTGGGATCAGATAATCCCCTTTGTCTAAACTCCCCTCTCTGCAGCTGAAACACTTATGATAATTCTTAGCAAACCCTGCCCTAGAATCTCAACTTAGCTTCAGTGCTCTGCCTCTATGTATCTTTACAAATGACCCCAAGCCTTTCCTTTATACTTTTCACCTTGGAAAACCAACGACCATGATCAAATTTTGAATCAATGGCTAAGATTAAAAGAAATCTTGATCCGTGTGACTTAAGACAATTTCATCACATGTTTAATTTAATTAACTTTAATTGTTTCATTTTCCTAATTTTAGACTTAGGAAATACATTAAAATAATTAATTAATTAAATATCTCCCAAACTAGATGAAATTTCCCAAATCCCTTTCTGGGTCTTGTAGATCATATGTACTATAGTCCCTCCACAAATTTTGGGAGCTAGAGCACACCCAATGCTACCCCAACTACACAAAATCTCAACAGGGCTCGCACTTGGGGAGGTGATTGTGAGGGAGCTGCATGACACACTTTCGGCGAGACAGTTCGAGGCATTATATGAGCATGAGGTGCAGTGGATGGTAGACATCGTCTACAGGCTTATGTTTAGACTCCAGGGGGTATCGAGGCGCACTTTCCAGAAGAAGGATCACATATTTCATGATGTGGTATGGCGAGGCAGATTTATCCTGTTGTTGCTCAGGACGAAGATTAGCATTGGATGGCTAGGCACTAGCATCATGGAGATGCCTGGTTAGGATGAGCTTGGCCTTCACAGATTTTTCGCCATCAGGACCTAAGAGAGGAGGATACAACCTGCGCACGATGGGAAGTATGTCATAATCAGAGTGGCACATCGTCAGCATGGTGGCACACTTCTGAGTCCAAGAGAGGACTCGAGCATCACTATACTTCACAACTCAATGACATTTAGGGATGAGCTGGCTACTATAGGGGGAGATCATTTAGATCTTCCATTGAGCTTTAAAGAGTCATTGATGACTTGGGGGACTTCATTAGCATGGCAGGTTCGTTAGGAGGATGATATCGAGGGAGCTCATGTGAATGGGACATAGTGCCACCTCATCATAATTCCTTACTCATTAACAGTATGAAGAGGGCTTATGGTACTTATGTTTGGAAGGATAGTGAGTGGGGCAAGGGGAGCTTCGTGTTGGACAGGATGGCTTGGGATCCTGGTATTGAGGGATTCCTTCGTGACAAGACATTGCAGAGGTCAGGGACGATTTAGTGGCACATCTCGAATTTTGGCATATTTTGTAGTGATAGTGGGGATCAACAACTAGAGAGGATCACACATTCTCTCTCCTTCTCTCAATGGTTCGTACAACATTAGGCATTCTCTCTCCCCCACGTGTGGCATAAGGAGGATGAAATTACAGGACAAAATTGCAGGGCCGAAAATCTCAGAAATTTCTATAGTTTGACTAGTGTTGACTTTGACTTTATGGGCATCATTTGACTTCGATTTTCTAAGTGTATTTATGTCCCAATAGGCTGCATTTTTTCGCACAAGAACTGAGGCAAAAGGAGGAATTTGACCTACTTTGAACGCAGGTTGACCAAGTTTGACCATAGATTTTGTGACTGTTTTTGGCTGACTTTGACTGCTGCTGGAGGCCGAGTTTGACTGTCTTTGACCGAACGTCAAAGGAGAAGATTTGACTGCTGTGTTGACCATCTTGGACTTGTGGTTAGGGTTGAAATTTGACTGCAGTTGGCTGCCGAAATTGACATGGGTATTTTGACTTTGAATTTGGCAAGTCAACTTGACTTTTGTACTCTCTCTCTCTCTCTCTGCTGAACATTTTGATATAATAATACGAAGAATTGATCAAAGGGTTTTCCCCACATTGGGTTTTTTCCCTGGCATCCGCCAAATCTAGTGTCCTCTTGTCCTGGCTTGTCTCCTGCATGTTGTTTCATGTTCTATCTACTTTTATTGTCAATGTAATTAATGATTAATGTGATTGCTACTGGAAATCTACATTTGAAATTGTCGTTAGGCTGCTAAAGGAACATTGAAGTAATTATGCTAAGCATAGAACATACCATTGCTATCTTAAATTAACAAACTACCATAACCAAATCAAGAAAGTTATTACATGGAACATGTAAAATGCAGGGGAAAGATATAGAGGAAAATTCAAGATTTTGGTATTCGTATCACAATTTTGATCGCAACATTCAAGCGAGATGCCACATCAAATTTCATGTTCCTTATCACTCAAAAAAATAAGGATTCTACTAATTTTGTCTTGTAATCCAAAAAGAGGGATTTACCGGTTTTAAAGGAATTATTGGATGTGATGACTTGAAATACCCAAAAGTAATAACAAAGTTGTACACCTTTTTTAATAAAATACTATTTTTATATTTACAAAGATACATGTACATCAGAGGAAAAAACAAAAAGCTGAAGAGTATATACAAGGTTGCAGACTTCTTAAGCCATGGTGAGTGTGGATGCTTAAAAAACATGGAATTACATTTGCCTTGAGCATTGCTGGAATAAAATCAAAATCCTATAATTGTAAAGCAGGTCTCATGATTTATTCTCGATACTGAACACTATTGATAAATGCACATAAGAAAAATATTAGGTCATCTAATGAGTTTTGGAGACACTGAATGTATGAGCATTGAAATTTTCGAGCATTAAAAAGTTTTTCAAATGAAAAAGGCGCAAATATTACAAATCGAAATGGAGAACACGAATATGAAGTGAGCAAAATTAAAATGATGAAAGATGGCATTCTTATTCCATGTAAATATATATAACCAGTGTAGGAAATTTGGGTGACAGATTTACATCAATAATGGTGGAGAGAAAAAATAAAATTGGCTTTATTACAATGATACATATCTCATATAATGAATCTCCATAGGTGACATATCACTAGCACCCTTAGGTGGTTACCACTTAGCCTCTACCAGAAATATTTAGCATGACATTGTTCACAGGTCAATACATAAAATGAGATTAATGTTAATGATTACTTTAATGGCTTGTAACATAAATGTTAACGAGTATCATAACAACATAATGTTTATTATCTAAAAGAATGATATATTAATTGATAAAAGAATTGCAATGCAAAGAAAACTAATCAATTAACACTCTCAATCGGACTTTGGTTGTTTGTTTCTCGAGTATGAATAGAATCAACTCTTGGAGTATGAACACCATCAATTGCCCTGAGTAATGGCTTTTCTATTTGATTCTTTTCCAAAACCTCCAAATATTCCATCACAAGAGGATCTGTCCAAGGTGCTCCAAAGGGGGCGTCATCTCCCGCTACCCAACCAAGATGGCCACCATTCGGTGTCACTACCAGCAAGCAATTAGGATTTTCCTGAAAGAAAAATTACTGGTTATGAAAACGTCAAAGTCACTAAAAGCAAAATCACAGTTACAAGAAAACATTAAATATAAAAATAATGTGTTCCATATTAACTTGCCCTGGTTATAAGATTACAATGAAGGTATTAGAAAACCTGAAAATTGGATACAAATAGTTAGCTTGCTCTAGTTATAACATTACAATGAAGGTATCAGAAAACCTGAAAATTGGATACAAATAGTTTAAAGTGAAGCTATCTTCAATGGTGGTGCTTTCTCTTTTGTTTGTTCTAAAATTCAATAGTTGTATAAGTTAAAGTTACAATTTAGAACCGAAAGCATTTTCCTACTAAGAGATGTGTGTGGTTGTTCTACTGAGACACGAACCAACCTAAAGGCCTTTCTCTTAGCTTTTAGGTAGATGCACCCATTTGTACTCTTTGTTGGACTATATATTTTGTTGATATAAGTTGCATTTTTCAAAAGAAAACTTGAAACTGTTGAACTGTTTCTCTAAAATTCTATATAGTCTTTGTTGGACTATATATTTTGTTAATATAAGCTACATTCTTCAAAAGAAAACTTGAAACTGTTAAACTGCTTCTCTAAAATTCTATATATCCTTTGTCATCTGTCAAATTCATATGTAGAATTCATTTCAAATTAACTTGTTTGCTTGAAAATGTTGAGGTCTTCTAGCCATGAAAATTATGAAGTATGTAGAATGTTTCACAGTGTGCTGCCACGATGCCAAAAATTTTAACAACCAGTTTATTGAAAAATGTCGAAAAAAGAGTTTACATATATACATGTATGAAAAGCTTTTTAAAATCTTATAAACATATATTGGTAGATTAAATGCTTAAAACACCCTATAATTATATTTTGATCTATCCTAAATTTCGACTTGTAGTTTCAAGACAAGAAATAATGGATCATAAATCTAAAATCTTCTTCTTCAATACTAAATTGAAAATTAAGCATAGTTGTAGGATTTTGAACTTCGGGTGCAATGAAACTACTAACATACTAACTTTACTTTCATTGGTAATAAATAACACACTCTATTTATTAAAAACTACCTGTGTATCAAACGGCATGTCAGTTTCCTAAATCCGTACAAATGTATATGCGGCAGGTGTAATGTGAACATCCCTCAAATGAATATCATTTTCAATTATATATTTTGAAATATAAATCATAAATGGAATGCATGCACGGCTTGGTAGCTCTCTTCCATCCAGAAAGGATTCCTTCCAACCAAATACTTATTGGTTTGCCCCTCCTGCATAATGCGAAGCTAGTGAGACAAATTGACTAACCTTAGAGTGAAGCAGTAAAATTGGACCTTCTGGAAGAATCATCCTAACTAAACTGATCCAATGAGAGATATCAGTTAGTCGAATTGAAAATTGACTCAATTTTATGTTGCACCAGTTTCTGGTATGTTGGTATTTTCGATATGGAGAATGAGTATTAGAAATTTTGCTCAAATTTACAGGAAACGTTTAAGTTGGGAGTGGCAATAATATAATATATTAAAGTTTAATATATATTAAAACTGTAATACGTTCGAAGAGCTGGAGAATAGCAATCTCCGACACATGAGAAAATCCACCGGCAGACCTGTTTGGGCAGTCGGGCCGATCCTACCCTCTTCGTTGCTCTCTTCGTCTCCTTGAAATACAATGGTCGATTCCAATTTTCTACGGCGGGGCAAGCAGGCAGAGGAAAAGTCTGCAGGGGAATGCTTGCAGTGGCTTGATTCACAGACCCCGTCCACAGTGCTCTACGTTTCGTTCGGAAGTCATAATTCCATATCGTTGTCAAACATGAAGGCGCTTGCGCTAGGGCTGGAATCGAGCCAACAACCTTTTATTTGGGTCGTCAGGCCTCCGCTGGAAGCCCCGCTGAATTCAGAATTCTCGATAGAGTTTCTTCCTGAGGGATTCGAAGAGCGAGTGAAGGAAAAGAAGGTAGGATTTCTTATCAGAAAGTGGGTGCCTCAGCTGTTTATCCTGTCCCATCCTTCAACCGGAGGGTTCCTTAGTCATTGTGGATGGAATTCGGTGCTGGAGAGCCTAAGCCAAGGGGTGCCCATCATTGGGTGGCCCATGGGAGGTGAACAGTTCGCGAATTAGAAGGTTTTGGAGGAGGAATTTGGGGTGTGCATCGAGATGTGGAGGGGCAAAGAAGGAGAGCTGCAACGCGAGACGGTAGAGAGTAGTGTAAGAATGTTGATGAAGGAAGAGAAGGGCAATCGAGTGAGACAGAGAGCTAGGGAGATGAGCAAAGCGGCTTTGAAGGTAGTCAGTGAAGACGAAGATGGGAAGAAAGGTGCATCTGTGTGTGCTATGGAAGACATGATAAGAGAGCTTACAATAGGATACCAGGCCTAGACTACTTCTGGGCGCCTTGGAAGTGTCCGATGCAATTGAGAGAGTCGGCGGATTTCAGAGCCGTTATAGAGTATTTCAAGGCGTCTTGAAGTGTTAAATAGATGTCATTTTGAGAGTCTGGGAGGATTTCAGGGCCGTAATAGAAGATTTTAGGGCTTCTTGGAAGTGTTAGATGTCATTGAGAGTCTGGGAGGATTTCAGGGCCGTTATAGAGGGTTTCAGGGCGTCATGGAAGTGGTAGATGACATCTTGTGTTAGATGCCATTGAGAGACTGGGAGGATTTCAGGGCGTCATGGAACTTTCAGTGCCATCGAGAGACTGTTAGGGAGGCTCTGCTCCTTCACAGAGGATTTCAGGGCGTCATGGAAGCTCTCTGCGGTGGGAGAGCATTTGTTTATTTTACAGAATTTAATAAGTTCCTCCGAGTGACAGAGTAAAGTAGAAAAACGCTTCAGGGTATTGTTTTGGCAATCATGAAAGCAACAGTTTCTGAGTTGGGTTGGGATTTTTTTGGCAAAAAATACCCGCTACAGTTTTGAATTCATACATACATTCATAGGTCATCGGCATTCCTTCGCCTCTCCTCCTCCTCCTCCTCTCAGAGCTTCCTGTGTTGTTGTCTAGTCTCGTGAGGTCTGTGAGTCTGGAGCTCCTTGTAAATGTTGTCTGGTCTATCTTGTTATGTGTCATTTGTTTGGTGTGTCTGTTTGCATGTGTATCTGTTTGGTGTGCTTGTGTTTTCTGAGAGGTGCAGGTAGGTAGCATATCAATTTTAGAATCAGTACAGTCCAGGACTTGATCAAGTGCCCAGGGTATCACGGTATCCAGGGTATCACCAGTATGCATGGCTCTTGGGAGTACCTAGCAATTACCTTAATCAAACATGTAGGATCAGACATGCAGGCAAACCTGTACCATAATCCTATGATGGATGACGCTAAATTTGCTTTGGTATGAAAGACCATGATTCTGGTAAGTTTATTTTCAAATTCTTTGTATCTATATATAAATAAGATTAGCTCAATGTTGAGGAATTGATTTTATTTTAAAAATTTCATCCACACAAACTGATTCTGATTCCTATAAATTATGTTCAGTGCTTTTTTTGTCATATTTTCTTGGTTTTTTAAATCAACCGATTGAGCAGATCTATATCATCTGAGTTATTTTTTTTTTAATCTGATAACAGACCGTCTAAAAATGGTTAGAGTTACTCTACCCACGTCCGAGATAACATGGTCGCAACCATAATTGACTGTCGATTATCAACCTCAGGTATGCTATTGCCGTTTATTGAGTATGCACTGCAGCCATGAGTCCAAACTGGATGTGATTTGAAATTGGTTTGATTGGATAATAGACTGTGTTTTTTCCATGTAGGTTTGGTTTGCTTCAAAGTTTTAGGTGTGATTAATTTTCTGTAAGGAAATAACTCAGTCCTCTGTGAGGTATTCATGTTCCTTCAAATCCTAACCCAGACGATTTTTACCCAAACTATTTATCTGTTCGATTTGTTTGTAATCCTTGAGGAAATTGACTTGTCCAATGGTTACTCTTTTGTTATTATTAGTTGGTAGTTTGTAAGTCTGATCCTTGATGGGTTGATAAGAAGTGGAACTAGTTTGGACACTATACCATGTGCGCAGAAGAGTGTGTTTTGGGGTTTCATGTGAACTTTTGGTTCATTCACTTTCAGAATTTGCTATTAGTTTTTCTTTAATTTTAAAGTTGAGAATTTTACATTTTTGGACTAGTCGTGGACATAAATTTCTCAATATTCAAACCGGTTGCAGTCTTCACTGATGTATTATATTTCCTTTCTTTTTCTTAAATTTCTCAGTGATGGTTGGCAGACATGACTCACTCTTCTGTATATTTCCTTTCTGTTTCTTAAATTTCTCAGTGATGGTTGGCAGACATGACTCACTCTTCTGTGCATTTCCGTAATGGTTGGCAACTATTTCGTAAAGCATACACAAACTTATGGGCATTAGTGTGTTTCTGTGTCTTGTTGGCAAAAACAATTCTCAGAAAGATCATGTAGACATGCATCAAATTTAAGGAAAAAACAAACTTTAAAGGTATATTTTTAGGAAACATAATTGGTAAAAGATGGTTAGGAAATGATGTGCATTCATAGGAGTCTCATTACTTGCAAATACGATAGGGATCCTAAGATTGGCTGTTGGCCCATAGAGGTACTCAGAAATTGAAAATCTGGTCATTTTTCTTTTTGGGGTACTAGAGGTTAGCATGACTTTGTTTTCCTCTCTTGTGATCCTTTTGCCTGCACATGTAGTTTTGAATGTAAAAATAATGATTTGACTTGCAGAGTATGATGAAGTTTTTGTCGGAGTTTGAAGCCAAATTGGGTATCCGAATCCAGTGCTCACGCGAATTTGAGCCTTTGGGCACTGCTGGTCCACTGGCTTTAGCCAAGGACAAGCTTATTGATGGTTCGGGACAGCCATTTTTTGTATTGAGCAGTGATGTAATCTGCGAGTTTCCATTGAAGGAGATGCTAGAGTTCCACAAATCATGTTGTGCAGAAGCCTCTGTAATGGTCACAAGGGTATGTGCTTTGAATTCTTTGCATTTCTGTTCTTACCTTTCAGTGGGAGAACATGTTCTTCCCTTTATGTTTCATTATGAGTTCTGTTTCTAGATTCATGATGAGAATATTTAATATATTTTTCTAGAAACAAGAGGTTTCAGGGACCTTTCTTTAATTTTGTTTGCCCTAAAACAACCATGGGTGAATGAAGCTAAGAATAGCAACCTTTACCTCATATCGTCTTGAGGAGATCAAAGTTACCATGGCTCCCATTATTCCCTTTGTATCTTATATATCTCAAGGACTTCAAACCCATTGTTTTGTGCAGGTGGATGAGCCATCTAAATATGGTGTAGTGGTGCTTGATGAGGAGACTGGAAGAGTGAAGAGATTTGTTGAGAAGCCCCAGATGTTTGTAGGGAACAAGATCAATGCAGGGATCTACCTTTTAAACCCAAGTGTTCTTGACAGCATAGAACTGAAACCCACATCAATTGAAAAGGATATTTTCCCCAGGATTGTAGAGGAAAACCAGCTTTATGCAATGGTTTTGCCTGGTTTTTGGATGGACATTGGTCAACCCAGAGATTATCTCTCTGGTCTGCATCTGTATTTGGACTATCTTAGGACTAAGTCTGATATGCTTCCAAGTGGCTCTCAGTTTCAAGGCAATGTGCTCATTGATGAAAGTGTCCAAATTGGGGAAGGCTGTCTGATTGGCCCTGATGTTTCTATAGGTCCAGGCTGTATACTTGAAGCTGGGGTAAGACTCTCAGATTGTGAAATTATGAGGGGTGTTAGAATCAAGAAGCATGTCTGTGTCTCATGGAGCATAGTTGGCTGGCATTCAACAGTTGGACAGTGGGCTAGGGTAGAGAACATGACTATTTTAGGTGAGGATGTGCATATAGGTGATGAGATATACAGTAATGGTGGTGTGAGTGTAGTATTTTCCCTTGGAGGGCAAGTAGAGGAGTATCCCAACATGGAAAACTTGTACAGTAGCTATGAAAATCTCCACTTTCAAATTTGATAACTAATAATTGTATTTTTCTATATTTACAGAGTTCCCTGTGTCAAACAAGGGGGAGTGAGATTCACCATCAATGGCTTCAAATACTTCAACTTGATTCTCATCGCAAATGTGGCCGGAGCAGGGGATTTGGTGAGAGTGAGCGTGAAGGGTAGCCAAACTGGGTGGATTCCATTGTCCAGAAACTGGGGCCAAAATTGGCAATGCAGCACAGTCCTGGTTGGGCAGAGCCTCTCCTTCAAAATAACTGGCAGTGACCGCAGGACCTCTACTTCCTGGAACATTGTGCCTCCAAATTGGGAGTTTGGCCAGACCTTTTCTGGAAAGCAGTTCAGAGCCTGATTACAACAAATCCTTGAACAATCTGCTGGTTCTCTTTATCTATATATTCTATGTTGCCTTTGCTAGTAGACAAAGGGATCCTGAGTTTCCTGGCGTTGACTTAATGTATGGGCTGTAGACAGATAACGAGGCAGATTTCAAGACTTGGCATCATGTACAGTATATGAGGGATGGGAAGCTTAGATCTATGTTGGGGTGTATTTACTTACAGTCACGTCTGATCCATAGGTTTTACTTGGAGTTAGTGAACATTTTCAAGGACAGTCAAAATATTTTAATTGATATCATTGGTTGGTGCTTCTTTCATTCATCTGGAGCTTCCCTCTCTACTGGAAATTCCAATAGATGCAAGTATCGTTTAAAATTTTAGGGTGCGTGTTGTAGTCTGCCAAAAGGGCAACTCAATCCTTTTTAGTACACCTTACTGGGAGAATCTCAGAATGGTATTACTGGTCTGAGCTTCGTAAGCAGTAATTGCTGTAGCTTTGGAATGTAACTTTAGTTTGTCCAATGCCAGTCCGTTCTTTGGTACAGTTCTAGTCTTAGCAATTTTTTTAGTAGGATCAATTCACCTTAAGGGTAATTTTTCCAGGAACAACTTTGATTGGAAGCAAGCTCTTTCTTTGGGTGGCATAACTTTGATTACATGACAAGTGGTGGTGGTGCCAAAAATTAAGTCAGCATTCTTCTATTTTCTCATAGTTACATTTATTGCTCGATTTTTTGGATTTAGATGTAAAGTCACGTATTCCTTTTGTTTAGTATTTCTACTCCATTCGCAAGGTCTTCCTGTTTATGGGTTCTTCATTCCTTACATAGCAGTGAAAAACACCTTAAAAGGAAATATTCTGCATGTATCATTAGTTTGTTTAATTATTGGGCATATAATAATGCAGAAACTATGTATCAAGGGAGTCTTCGATAAAATTACAAACGTTCAAGCAAACTATGATCAGATTATGCCAGTTGGAAAATTGAGTTTTAAAGAAACTGGTTCAAAATAGGCGACATATAAATGCACAATAAACCTTTCTGGGCTATAGATTTCGTGTGGCTAATTATTGGGCATATTATATGCAGAAAATATGTATCAAGGGAGTCTTCAATAAAATCACAGACGTTCAAGCAAAATTTGATCAAACTATGCCAGTTGGAAAATTGAGTTTTAAAGAAATTGGTTCAAAATATCCGACTTATAAATGCCCAATAAACCTTTATCAACCCTAGATTTTCTTCAGATTGGCCCATTGGACTGCTTGATACATGGATCTATTACTGTACACTTTATGACAACGATGTTAGGGACATTCTTCTACAATGGAGGTGTATCATCCAGGAATAAACCAAGTAATTGAAATTGGTATATTTCGCATCCGAAAGTGATCACCTGTGTTTTGTTTGGCATATACTCGATACAAGCCACTTGTCTTTTGTTTGGAATATCCTCAGATCAGCTTATAGGCTTTGTTTCCTTCTCAAGCATAAAATATTGTGGAAAAAAATGCGTCATGGGAGTGTTGAATAAAATTATAAACTTTCAAACAAAATTTAAACTTTGCCAACTGGAAAAAATAGTTTTGAAGTACCAACAGATAAATGGCCAATAAAATTTTCTCTAGTGTGTAGATTTTTTTGATATTTACTTATCACTGTTTAGTGGCAATGATAGATCCACAGTCACAGTGCAAATCAATGGAGGTATTGCCAAGACCTAGGCCCTCGACTTCAACTTCGACCTTACCAACACTCTTCACTGCAACCTTGTCCTTCCTTACTGCAATTCGGCTCACCTGCAATTTCTGCAACTTTTCGGCCTTCCCCTCAGAAACCCTAGATTACATGAGGGAGGAGATCATGGAGAGATTTATCCTTTTATGCCTTCGCTATGCCTTCCTTGCCTTCTTAGTAAACTTGGCGAAACCTTAGATCCCTTCGCACGTGTGATAGAAAATAGCCCTAAAACATATCCAAAATAACCTTGCTTTTAGTCCCTTCTTTGCTTGGATGGAGGCTCATCTTGTGTTTCTCGCACTACTTCTTGCTTCAGACGTTGACTTGCTGGAGGTGCTTGAGCTTGGTCTTGGAGGGTCTTTTGACTCTTTTAATGACTCACATACATATCTAACATTCCCAAGAAGAGTCCTTCATACATGACATTGACTTAATTTGAATTTATGACCAATCCTAAGAGCTCACAATGGGAGCCTTAACTAAGGATAAAATTCCTTGCTCATGAAACCCATGAGACAAACATTACATAAATAATTTTTATTTTTCTTCTTTACATCAATTACATAAAATCACAATTACACATGTCATTATGAAGATTGAACCCAGATATACTTTTCAAGAGACTGCAATAAAGCTTTTTGCTATAATGAAAATTTTCTCGATTTACCAAAAAAAAAATAATGTGATCGTGATCGATGTCACTATGTTTAGAGCAGTTAAATTCAGGACTGAGGCTTTGCATATTAAAAATGCTTTGTATGCATCACTTGTCTAAACCAACCAACTGCCTTTCATGTGGGTGTGCAAATATCAATTATTACGCTTGCTTCTAGGTTTCTACCATAAATTATTAAGGGTCACAATTTCTCTGACTGGTCTAAAACAAATTGTTATTGTTAATGTTAATAATCTTCCTTGAAAAACTTCAAGAAGGTTAGTGAATAATGTGACCAATGTCAGTGGTTTTAGAATAGAATTAAACTAACAGAAGTATTTGTGCATGTAAAAATTTCTTTTATATACATCATATGTATATACAAACCACTTTTATGTGGTTGTGCTAGTAATCATTTTTATACTTGGTTTTTGGTTTCTTCCATGAAATTATTACAACACCAAAAGCTGGCGTCTATTGGAACTTGAGAGGCAATGAATGTTTTTAAGATAAATTATGGACCATGTTCATGCTGAGATTTTGGGGTGTTGGGATAGCATCAAATGTGCCCTAGCTCCCAAACTTTGTAGAGGGATTAGTGTACATAAGATCTCCAAGACTGAGAAAGTGTTTGAAGAAATTCCATTAGGTTTAAGAAATATTTAATTAATTGATCTTTTTAATTAAGGATCCTAAGTCTAACTTAGGAAAATTAAAAGATTAAAGGTAATTAAATTAAACATGTGATGAGAATGACTTAAGTGGCGCAGATCAAACATCTTCTAATCTTAGCTGTCGATTTAAGATCATATCACGGTCGTTGATGTTTCAAGGAGAAAAGTATAAGAAGAGGACTTGAGATCAGTTGGAGAACACACGCACTGGTAGAGCAGTGAAGCTAAACTAGAATTCTAGGGCGTGGTTTGCTAATAATTTTAGAAGTGTTTTAGCTCCAACAAGGGGGATGTTCTAGTCCCAGGGCAAGAATACAATGAGGGAAAAGAAGGAGCATACCAGAGCAAAGCAGAAGCAGCAGCTACGCAGAGCAATCGAGAGCCTGGCAGGGGCAACACAAAGGCAACAGGGGGCTAGGAGGGTTGACACAGGCCCAGCTAGGGCAACACAGGGGTAGCGTAACCCGATCTAGGATGACACAAGCCCTTCCTGAGCAGCGCAAAGGATGACGCAGTAGGCTTCAAAGCAATGCTGGGGTTCTAGAGGCCGGAAAAGGGCCGAGTTCTGTAAATCTCGTTTGAGGGTGTGAATCAATCAATTTTTCTGTCTTTCAGATAGAGGTATTGTTGCCATTTGTATTTCTCTATCGGGTTAACCAGTTTGGTGCCCATATTTGTTGTACTTAGAATATGCATAATAATAAAAACCCTCCAGAAGCTAGCAGAACTGGTTTTCCCGCCTTGGTTTTTCTGAGGACATTTGTCCATTAAATCCTTGTGTCAATTTGTCATTGAGCATGTTATTCAGTACAACGATAAGTCGTTGCTGCTTTTGTTCTCTCTTTTCTTCCCCTTATATTTTGAGCTTAACCTTCTTCCCCAGTGCGGGCGCGGCTGAGGTTGCGAAAGAAAAGCAACCCGCATTATGTATACAGTCCTAATTCCTACTAATAAGTCCTGTCCAGTACAGTCCAGTCCAGTCATGTCCCACTTATGATATACCCATCTTATCATTCTGGTGTTTAATTGTCTGGTTCTAGCAAAACAAGAATTCAGAGCCAAGCTTAGCTGTGTAATGTGTAGCTATTTTTGGGGAAGAAGCTGTTGGTAATGGTATTGGTAGTGGTTTAAGCAGGAGTGATTGTGGTTTTCCCCTTGTGAAATTGATTTCACCTTTCCATGTGAAAGAATTTTGAAGACCACGCCGAATCTATTGATTCAATGTTGCTTTGTTCACGTGGGTATTTCCATGGATCAGAGAGAGACATTTTATGATTTTAGTTTTCTATTTTATTCTCCTTTGGCATGCATATTTTAGGCTTGTGTAAATATTCTTCAAATTTTGTTTTCTGCCGACGGAGAGACCTATGTAGTTATGTGTTATATACTTGGATTCCATAATGTTGGGGTTTTGTCATAGATTTTTGTCATTATTCATGTAAAAAGAAATGTGTTTGCCATCTTGTATTTTGGAAAATCTTGTATTTCAGACAGGGCATTGTAGGAACTTGCAGTGGGTTTATCCACGCTTTTAGATTCATCAATTCGACTTCGTTTATAGAATCAACCTGTGTTGTATAGAGCAAAGGGGTTCTTTAAGATTTTTATCATGTCCTTGCCAATGTTCTTTCTTGTTTCATAAAAATCATTGGTTTTTGCCGCAGATTGTGACCCTTTTGTACAGGGCTCCTGAAGTTCTCTTTGGGGCTACTCACTACTCATTACCTGTTCGCATCTGCTCTGTTGGATGTATATTCGGTAAGCAATTTTAGACAATTTATTGATGTTTTCAATTTGTTTTATGAGTATTTCTTGAGTCATATATCTAGAAGGCCATATAATCTATTGTTGCAAACAACCCAAATTTTTTGCAAAAAATTTCAGAAATCATGTTTCTTTTTTGGCTTAGCTCATGTTTGCAGACATTTAGTGGTATCTTAATTTTGTTGATTTTTGCAGACATTTAGTGGTATCTTATTTTTGCTGATGTTTGCTAGTTTTTACCCTTCTGTACGATTTCTAGTAAGATTTATTGGTTCTCTGTACCCTTGCTGATTTTATCCCAATGCCACAACATTGATCTGATCCACAATGTTACAGCTGAAATGTCTCCAACTTATGAACATTTTCAGGTTATGATTTCAACAAAAAAAAAGAATATATTTGATTATGGGATTTTCTTCTCTGATGCACCATAACTTATTCCAATCTTTCCATGCAATAGGTTTCTAGGAACTCCCAATGAAGAAGTGTGGCTAGGAGTGAATAAATTTAAGGACTAGCATATCTACTCCGAATGGAAACCTCTTCTTTTAAAAGGGGGGTGAATCGCCCTTTGTGTTTGGAAGTTGTGCCTACAAAACAGAATGGATAGGCTACACAAGCTTTGGTTTACTATGGGTTGTGGATTTCTCTTGATCCATCGTAATTTCCTACTCTTTTATTCGAAATTTATTTGCAATCGTTGTGTCATTTCTAACCAATTCTGAGTGTATTTGGTATTTGTGTATTTGGATTCGTGACAAAAAAATGTGGAGAATGCTCACCCAAGTGCAATGTTTGTGTTTGGGGACTCCTATGTCGACACTGGAAATCTGAAAAAATCAAATGCCGTTGCTTGGAAACCTCCATATGGTATCAGCTTTCCTGGAAAACCATCTAGGCGACACTCAGATGGAAAAGTTCTCACGGACTTCATAGGTATAATTTCAGATTTTTACGCAGTAAATTATTCGTGTCGTGTGTGGGTTTTACTTTGTCATTTTAATGTTTCAGCTTCACCTTTTAGCATCCCTATACCAGTGCCACACAGTCAGCGGGATATCAACTCCAACATGCTTCGCTTTGGCATGAACTTTGCAACTGGCGGGACCGGTGTCTTTTCTACATGGCCTCGACTGCCCAGTATTAACACCCAAATCGACCAATTGCAGAAATTGATCGGTAATGGAGTATACTCCGCAAAAAACCTCCCGTCCTCACTGGTTTTATTTTCTGTTTCGGGCAATACTTTAAGTGCCTTCATTATTCAACAAAGAGGCACAGTTGAGGTAATTCCATAATGAAAGATATATTCTTTCAAAAAAATTCCTTCAGTAAAATTGTAAATTTTATAAGGGAGGTGAACCACCCAATTATTGATTTATCATTAAAATTAAGATGGAGAGTTTCATAAACTCTTAGATCAGACTGTCCATTTTAGTTTTGGATTAGACTGTCTATTTTAGTTTTGGATTAGACTGTCTGTTTTTCTTTTGATGATGAATTATGTAGGGTGGTTTTAGATGGATAAACCTAATAATTTAGTTTTCATAATAACGGCTACGTTGCCTCGAATAATAAAATTTAGAATAATAAAATTTATTTTATTTTGTTTTAAAAAGAGTAAACCAAATCATCAAAGTTTATAATTTGAATTTTAAATATTTATATTTATTTTAATAAAATATTAATTTTTAATTTAATATTATTAAATTGTAATTTATGTAATTTTATTTATTTATTTATTAATTTTAATTTAATTTAATTTCTATTTATTGATTGATTTATTTATTTTATTCTTTTTTTAATTAAGAATTTTTTTTTAATCTATTTTATTTTTATTTTTATTTTGTTTTATTTCTATTTATTTCTTCATATTTTATTTATTTAATTAATTTATTATTATTATTATTATTTACATCTTTTCTTATCATAGCATGTAATTATTAAAAATAAAATAAATATATAAATTCAAACTTTAAATATTATTTAATTACTTTTAACATTTAATTTATTCGATAATAATAAAAACAAATGAATATCCTTTGAATAAAGCACCGAGGCTATCTCCCTCTTTTATAAAGTGCTCGAATATTAATAGAAATCCTCCCCTTGTAAACTGTATTAAAAGGCAATATCCTCTCATTATATTTTGATGTTCGAACTTCTTAGACCATAACCCCAAGCAATAACAAGTATACGCCCTCCCGAAAGGCTCACGACGGACTTTAGTTTAATAAGCATTGACCAAACCTTAGAGTTAAGACCCCAAGTCTTATCATGTCATTAGATCATTAATATGGGATCACTACATACCTTAATTTTAATACCAACTTGGGGTGTCAAATTTGTATTTGTGTATTCTAACCAACCAGCTGCCATTTCTTAGTTTCTTGTTGATTCTTACTATGCATGCAATGGTCCCTACCCATCATTACCATTGAAATTTGAATTCTTTTACTGTACATTCCATTGCTATGTTACCAGAGACGACATGATAGTGAATCTGGTTGATTTCAGTCCCTGGAGGCCATTTATTCTTCCTCCTCTGTTCTCCAAGGAGGAGTTGGAAAAGAATTAACTCAAAATCTACATCTTTTGCCCCCCTTATATGATTGGGAGGTCTCCTTTCAACTCTAAGGTTTGGTCAATGCTTATTAAACTAAAGTCCGTCGTGAGCCTTTCGAGAGGGCGTATACTTGTTATTGCTTGGGGTTATGGTTTAAGAAGTTCGAACATGAAAATATAATGAGAGGATATTGCCTTTTAATACAGTTTACAAGGGGAGGATTTCTATTAATATTCGAGCGCTTTATAAAAGAGGGAGATAGCCTCGGTGCATTATTCAAAGGATATTCATTTGTTTTTATTATTATCGAATAAATTAAATATTAAAAGTAATTAAATAATATTTAAAGTTTGAATTTATATATTTATTTTATTTTTAATGATTACATGCTATGATAAAAAAAAAAGAAAAAATTAATAGAAATAAAATAAAATAAAGATAAAATTAAAATTAAAAATAAAATACATAAAAAAAATCTTAATTACAAAAATAAGAATAAAATAAATAAATAAATAGAAATAAAATAAAATAAAGATTAATAAATAAATAAATAAACACGTGTCAACCTAATCTATTCTAATGTGATTTTCGCAAAGACATTTAGTACATTTGCTTCACTCTTTCTAAAATAAAATAAATTACTTTCTAATTGTTTGATTCAAACTAGCCATTTCAATCTTACACTCTCTACTATTTAGTATTTACTTACTACTATTTACAACTTCAATCAATGTTTTTCTTTTTCTGTACACGCTTACTTTTCAAATTGTGATGTGCATATATCATTTCAAATATGATTAACAATAATTTCAAAAAAAAAAAAAAACGCTTCAAACTATCATGTGCATGTGTCATGTCAAACATGATTAGCAATGAGTTGAAAAAAAAACTTGGAATATTCAAGATATACAATTGCAAGTAGCATACTTCAAAAACTAATTTACAAATATGGTTATTTGACATTACTATTTCCTTTCTTTTTATACCTACAAACCAACATCCTCTCCTAACCTATTTTGTGCCTATGCCTTCTTTACCAAGGAAATAATTCAACATGCCCTATTCCAAAATATATGTTCCATAGGGAAAGCTTTTAAACTACTCATTGTCAAGGACGTATTTGCAAAAATTGCATTTGTAAAATTAGTCAAGACTAATAAGATTCATCTTAATATCTAAACTTCAAATCAATTTATTCAAGAAAGCCATTCTCAAGCAGTGTTTCTTAAACGCTCATTCACATAGCGGCTCCTCATGCCTTCCTTTGTACTCGCATGCAATTGCTAATGTCTATCGTTGCTTTGATTTAACTGTCTCGAGAAAAACATTTAGAAAGATCGACTTTCGCGATGTCCAAAATATTTCAGATTGTGCGCTAATTTGAAGTAATGCCTCCTCAAGTCGCCCACATTGATAACAATCCTCTTGGGAAGTTTATGTTTTGCTGGGTACACCAAGTGAATTGCAAATTGCAATTGGTAATCTGGGCAATTGGAATTCTAGAATTATGGAGAAAACGCTACTTTCATCGCTGGGTGAAGTGCAAATATGAAGTGTTTGGAGGAATCCGCCGTTGAATGAGGCATGTTGTAATCATCTCTTTCATTAGTAGCTTGTCTCGTTTACTGCCGACTATTTGCGAGATTTCAAATTTATCTCTTCAAGATCAATGTACCTTTATTTTTAATCAATACAAGGTGTTTTTTCCTTTCTTAAAAATGAAATGAGTGTTTGGAGATAAGGAATTGAAATATTTGCAAGCTACATGGAAGCCGTTGGGTTATTGCATATGCGCACCGGCCATGTCAAAGGCTAAAAGGATTGCTCACTAGTGCATGCGTTTACTATCTAGAACATAGGTATAACCTTGTGCATGTAAATACATTTTTAAAAACATTCATTAGTTTGTATTTTTCTGTTAAATCAACATAAAATGAGTCTAAATTCAGGTCATTGAAGTGAAAGATGGGATGATTATACATTATGGCAGAGATATTTTTATTAATAATGTGTTTCATCTTATATTTCACAAATCTATTATTATTTTTATTATTAACTTTAATTTTATTTGTAACTTATCCCAGATAAATTGAAAATCTATGAAGTTTTCTGATAAAATATTTTTTATATTTTTTACAAGTTAGTAATAATATCACTAATATACTTTTTTCAAAAATATTTTACTCCTAATATGTTTTTTAACAAATTAATAATAATAAAGTGGAGGATATGAATTTAAATAAATAATATTTTTATATATAATCATTTTAATTATAAATGTGTAATAACATTTTTCTATATTAACTCTCGATGTGGGTGACACCCTGACATGAGTGAACATCAAATCTCAACTCATGCGGACTGCAGAAATCTCCAACGCAATTTTCCACCTGCAGCAGATCCAATTACCGTTAACTCCTCGCACGCTCCTCGCAGAGCCAGAGACAATGCAAATCGAACAGGCACTGTGTCACCTCACCCTGATCATCACCTCGCCCATACTGCCATTAATGTCCATGATGTATAATTAGCAATGAAATCACGCTTACCCCTCTGCGCCTGCTCATCGGCTTGAGCTCCACAGGCAGTACCGTGCGATGATCATTCACTGCCACACTTACAATCTTCATCCTCACACCTATTTATCCACCAGACCTCTGTCCCTTTTCTCCCTCATCTGTTCTCTGTTGCATTTAGCTCTCCTCCTTCTGATCTGGACTCTCATTGACTCCAATTAGTTGCAGAGTCTCAGTGCCAGAGTGGAGCTACACAGACTCCATTTTCTCGTTGCTCTGCATCCTGCGCACCTGCCCCCGGCCGGCAGCCCCGCAAGTGTCCTTGTCCACCACCCTTGATAGCCGTCAATCCGCTCCCGAGCAACGAGCATAATCCTCTAGGAAATTAGTGCAAAGTGGAAGGCGAGGCGTGAGGAGGTCCACCTCCTCTCCCAGAGCACCCTCTCTACATTGCACACCAGCTCCCCTGAACAGCCCTGTGCAGGTTGATGAGGATACAGATTTATGGATTATGGACTCCGACGGCGTTTGGATGAAGGTTCCTAAAGGAGTAGACCTGGACTCCCCCATCCTCTGCGCTCTTGCAAATCTCCCCAAGCGAACTACTACCGAAGTGGAAGCTGTTGTGGAAGCGGCTATTGCACAGGCTCTAGCCTGTCCCATAGACGAGGAGAATCCCCATTACAGTGATGACGATGATGAATATTATCTGCGCAACTGTTCAGTTTTACTCTGTTTTTTGTCATATGTGCCTGCAGGGCTTTTATGTTATTTTCTACTCTCTAGCTCTTAGAAGTAACAGCGCTACTGTGCACAATGTAAGGCTCGTGTTCAAGTTTTGTGTGGGCCAGCCTCCTTCCCCGCGGCATCGTTATAAAAGTAGGAATCCAACCCTGCTTATAGCATATGTATTTTTATGTTCTCAAAATTAATAAATAAACACAACTTACCAAAAAAAAAATCTATATTAAATTATAAAATAATTTAATTTTATATTTACAATTACTTATATATATATATATATATATATATATATTAAATAATCTTATATATTAATAAAATTTATATAACTCGTTAATATTGTTACTTACTGTTAAGAGGGCAAATTTAGTTCTTTTATAGGTTTCAGGAATAGTACCGTTACATTGGTTTCACGACAACTTTGGGTTCGCTTTCCGGACCCTGACAGAACTGACAAATAAGCACTCCGGTCGTTGAACTCACCAGTGCTTCGGCTCTCTAATTCTTACTACGACTCTCCCATTTTCATATAAACAGATAATGGTGTACATCAATAGTGTTGACCTCTAAGTATTTCCTTCTCTGGATTACTATGGAGTATTCGATATAACATTATCAACCTTTGCGGTACAATCTTGTCAATGGCACCTGGGAGTAGTTTTGGAATTTTCATCATCCTCGTACTTCAGCTCCAGAAATTTTCAAAGTGAAATTTTCTTCCAAGGTGAAATTTTAATCTGTGAATGTTAAAATATCATTTTTTCATTCCTACATTTGTTTAGTTAATATAAATAGAGTATGTAAACAAAATCACATATTGTTTCATTATTTTCATATAGCAAAATCCAGTTTATTTCAAATCATTTTTTTTTTGAACCATATTATATTTTATAATGACATTACCTTCCTCTTTTCAAAATTCTATTATTTCTGAGGCCTAAAAGCAAAGTTTTTTCTATAAAGGGCCCTTTTATATAAAATATAATTTTTGGGCAAAAGAATTCATAAAGAACAAGAGAGAAGAAACTTCGTTTCTATAACTTAATTTAAGTCGAAACAAGAAAATTTATTTTTAAAACTTAATATTAAATACAAATAATTAAAAAAATAAATGTTAATATGTAAAATTTTCCACTAATATATGTTCTGAAAAAGTGTAAATCAACACATATTTGTAGTTGGATTTGTGCTCACTAAATCTCTAATGAAGAACTTTTTACCAATTAATTAGATTTAAATTGCTTTTAATTGATTTATATTTAATTTTGTTATACAAAAAAATATATTAATGGTTTAAAATTAAAAGAGGGAAAATCTACTCTTTTATAAACTAACAATATATTATTTCAAATGCCCTCGATTGGGTTGTGAGTTGGATAGCACTATCAAAGTGCATGATTAATGGGTCTTTTCGAGGGACCTCCTCGCCACTCTCCACATGCTTGAGGCATATGGAGTGGTGGCTCCATGCATGCGAGAAGTAATTACTATTGTTGAAGGTGGCAAAGGTATTCGAGTTTGGAAGGTTTTTAGAATTTCCGGGTGTAAGGTTGGTAGATTTTTGGTTAACGAGAGTTGCTTGTCGTGGTGTTTGGATGCTCGGCTCTATGGGCTAGTGTAGGTGCAACTTGCAAAGGAGCTCTGGACATGTTTCCAGTCTCGGCTTCTACTCGCGTTGGTAAAAGAATATTTGGTCTACTCTTTTATCGATCGTATCATTTGCTGGCCTCTGGTGTGTCTGGTTCTAAATTGTCGAGGTCTCAGAGGAGGATGGGTTCTACGCATTTGTATGTGTATGTATGGGATTCAAAGCATGTCTCAAGGTCTTATGGTTTCTCCATCTCTATAATATTTGGATTTTTTCTTTCCCGAATGAGGTTATACTGTTGGGAGTATGTTACTGGGTTATGTCTCTGTGGTTTTCCTATATCCCAGCCTTGGGGTCTGTCGTTGTTTTTAAGGGTTTGTGGGATAATTGTCACACCCTTGGGGCTTTACCAAGAATGATACATTAGTCGATAATAACGTCTACTGAATCCTAGCGAGGATGGAGTGCACTGATGGTCTAATGAGGTTTATGTATCTATTATGGTCTGTCTGTAATGGAAGTAAAAAATTGATAAGTCATGGGACGATTCCTTGGGTTTCATTCTGGAAATATCTGGCTCACTTATCTTCTCTGGCAAGTTTGCAGCTCGAAAATGATTCATTGAAGTCGGGTGCTTCTGAGCTTTGGTTGCCACCTGCGCCGATTAAAATTTTGGTTTTAGTTTATCCCAGAAAGTGCACGTACAGGAGGATGGCTCGTTCAAATGTTGTGAAGTGGAAAAGTATCCCAAGCTCGAGGGGCCACAATAAAAGGACTTTGGGGTCTCCGACGCCCTTTCAACCCAACTCCTTTAGGGGTTGAGCTCAGGGTCACAAACCAGCAACAAGAATCATAAATGATGCAAGTGCTGCATATCATGAGGAAACCTCAGAAGAAATTCTACAGTTAATTGAAGAATGGGAAGAGGACTTGAACAAACAGGCATACATGATAGACATACACATGGAGGATTGTCGAGTTTTGGTGCCAGATCCAGGGCACACCCGCAATTGAACCGTGCAGTGTAAGCAGACTCTGTTCTTGTATTGATCAATGAAAAGTATTTTGGCGAAAGAATTGGAGCAAATTTCCGTGGATATGGTAGCAACAATGTACGAATTTCTTGATTATAAAAAGGAGTTTCAAAAACTCTGCAAAAGCAGGATGGTAGACTTCAGAGCTTCCCTTGCATTCCATAGACAGATATTTTGGGTTCCACTATTAAGGACCCGACTCCAGTTGAGTTTGCTGATTATTATGACTAGTTCGATACCCGTGTCCTTAGTTTTTCATTTTCTGTATGTAGGAAAAATTTAAATTTCATGTTGATACTTATGTTTTCAGGTATCTATAGTATAGGCAGTTTAAAGACAATCATACATATCTGGTTTGGTTGGATAGACTCATTATTTTTTGTTATTGGATGACTTATCATGCTCTTAGGTGGCCAGCAGGCTTGGTTTCTCTCTGGGCAAGTTGAGGCCACCTGACTATTTGCATGTGGATGTAACTTGTCTGTTTTAAATTAATGAAAAATAAAAGACCTACCAAGCTTTATATATATATATATATATATATATATATATATATATATATATATTATTTCAAATGACATAATTTTTTTAATAACAATGATAAATCAATTAACATTAATAAATAACAATTATACTCATTACCTCACTAAATTAAGAAAAAGTTCGTCACATTAATATATTACTATGAATGACAAATATAAACAATAATCTTGATGGTGCATTATGAATTTGTTTTAAGGATATGATACTATAATAAAATAATTTGTAATAGCATTTCATTCCAAACTTTTGTGTGTTTTACAAAGAAAAAGAATAGGTGATAAGATGTGTGAAGCACAAGCATAATTAATGTATAAATAAATTTAATAATTATCATATACATATGTTATGCCATTTAGATTTAATAATTATCATATACATATGTTATGCCATTTAGAAGTTGGTTGCTTAAAAAATGCTAATTAACATGTGATCATTGGTGTAAATGCATTGATATAATAAGTGGGAATCCTAATTAAAATGAGCTGTACACTACCCCTGCTCAACCTCCATTTGATTTTGAATAGTAGCATGTGGCACCCCTTTGTACTCATCCCATGCTAGCTAGAGCACAAAGTAGATCTCACATATAGCTTGCATTTTTTTTGCAATATTTGAACTATTAAGAATAAAGGCATTTTTCATTTTTGTTCCCTATTATACTCATACTCACGGAACTAACATTTCACATGGTGTTTTCATAAGAAATGTAGAATCAGATATCACTCACTTTAATATTACTAATTGATTACCATCTTTGAGACAATTTATTTACATTAATTTAACTAATTAAAACTAAACGCAAAAGTTTTATTACTTTAATTTAACTCATTAAAACTAAGCGAAAAATGTTGCTACTATGAAGCCAATGTTGCGTTTGCCTCAAGCCTGTCTGAACCTTTTTTTTTTTTCATCAAATAATCATGAAGCAAAATGTTTCATTTATGCCTATGCAATGCATGGCTCGAGGGGAATTAATGAAAGAAATGAATTTCGAGATCCGAAGATTTAGTTAATATGCATAGCTATGAATACAAGTTTTTTTCATTGTATTCTGGATTAGGATTTTGTTTTATAATGTAAAAAGGAAAACGATAAAAAAAAGAAAATAAAAAGTTAGTGATAGAATATTCAAATGTATAAATAGGTGAGCAAGTTTATCTTTTTATATGTTAGTAGTGGAGTACACAAATGTGTTATATGTTAGTAGAAGTTTATATTTTTACGTGCTATAATTAGCAATCATTTTACATGACACTTTTTTTTCTTTAAATAATAGTAAATAATTTAATAAAAATATAAGTCAATTATTTTAATTGATATATATATAATTGTACGTTTACAAATAGTAACTAATAATAATAATGTTACTCTCATTACTTATTAACATTTAAATTATAATAAATTTTATTATTATTGATTTTTTTTCTTTTACAAAATAAACATTATTTAAATTAGAAAATTATATGGTTTGTTTTTTTTTTTTTTTTTTTTTAACTGTATACAACTTTTCTCAAATAATGTTTTCTATAATCAAATAATCAATTCATCCTCATAAGATATTATTTTCTTACCAAATTTTTTTTGCAATTTTTCTTGATCATCGAGTTTGAGAAATAGTTTATTAGATAATGCTTTTTTATAATTCGATATCTTTAAATTCATTTTACACTTCAAGATATTAATTACCATATCAAAATGTAATCTTCATTAAATAGCATAATACAATTTATGACTTAGCAAAGATCTACTTGCCCCCACTACATATATCCTTCTAACCTTATGGCAATTAGTCATACTTAATATGGTCTAGGGTCATGCTTTTGGATAATTTTAATATGGAAGAAGAGAGTTCCTAATCTATGTAGCAACCATTAAAACTTTGTAAAATCAAATACCTTATAACCATGTTGAAATATAATTACTTTCACATGATGAATTATTAAAATTATACCTAATTAATATAAGAGGAAAGAGGATAATTTTGAAAATGATGGCAAAACGAAGCGAGAGCCGAAGGAACATCGTCGCCGTGACCTAGGGTTTGGTGGCTTCCGAGCAGGCTTCCCCTAGCAGACCCTTTTCCACAGCCTTGGGGCCCTCTCATATTCTTGGAGCGTAGATAGGCTCCCTCATGACATACAATAGTGGGAGGACGGGTGCTCCCCCCTCCTCTGGCTCGCCTTCCATTGGAGCAGCGACAGGGGCTGACAACGATCGTCAAAATAACTCTGGCCCACTCCCTAACCTAACTGGGGCATCTCCCATAATCAAAATCACCATCTAAGCAACAAAGGAAGCAACAATGGTCACATCCTCCACATGCATACCAAAAGTCACTACAAGAACAAAGATCGAGCTCCCTACTAATCAAATAAATGAAAAAATCCAATACATGAAGGACCATGCACTGATAGGAAAGTTCACGGGTTTCTGGCCCATAGAAAAATCCCTCCTAGGTTGGATCACCTCCAAATGGAAGCCCAAGGGCCATGTCAATCTACAGCTATGTGCCAAGGGCTTCTTCAATGTGATCTTCACCTGCATCGAAGACAAAAACCGGATCATGGATGGCGGGCCCTACTTATTTAACTTTGCGGGTCTATACCTGTGTAACTGGGTAGAATGCTTCAACCCGGAAAAGCAAGATTTCACTTGGGCTCCAATCAGGGTTAAGCTCTACACCCTTCCCCAAGACTATTGGGACAATCTAACCCTTTGGGACATAGGCAATGCTCTTGGAGAATTCATTAAAATTGCGGAGGGGAAAAAGATCAACAGACACACAACCTACATAAGGATTTGTGTCTACATGAACATTGTAGAGTCTCTCCCTGATGAGGTAAGCCTGATCCATGATGATTATGAATGGATTCAAACAGTAGATTATGAACATGTACCATTTAGATGCCAGAAATGTCACCAACACGGGCACCTATTCAAAGATTGCCCCCTAAATCAAAGAGCTGCACCAAATAATGACTCAACAGATAAAGCCACCGAAGGGTTCATGAAATTTTCTAGAAGGAAAAGGCACACCAGGAAGTCAAACACAAACTAGAAAAAAAGAGCCCCAACATCAAGCAACAACTTTGGCGCTCTAGCTCAACTGAATGAGAATGAGAGCGACCCTCCAAGAGACTCGAAGTGACCTTTGCAAGAGAATCCCTAGACCTCACAGACTCAACAAACCAAAATCCAACTGGAAGCCTTTTTGATTTCGCAGTCCTCTATGCACATAGGGGGCAACTCGGAAAAAAAAGGTAAAGGCGCAGTGCTGGACTCTAACCCAGAAGCAATGGAAGAAGAACCAGAGAGAATTGACTATGGGGACCTCGATCTCATGGTGTTGGAATATGCATGCAAGCGGAAATACTTTCTCTCAATCCCTCCACACCAAATGTAGAAGTTTGAGGAAGTCCTTACTAGAGCTCAACAGATTCCATCCTTTGGCATACAAGGAGGTACGCTCCTGAACACCAAACTCATTCTGAAAGAATCCCCAAAACAAGGAAACTTTTAGGGGCGAATTTTAGCCCAAAGGCGAATTTTACAGAGTTTTAAATTTTAGAGGGGCGAATTTTTAATAAAAACCCATTTTGTATAGTTTTATAAAATTAGCCCTATAATTATTTAAAAAACAATTAATTATTAGATGTTAGTCCAAAAAATAAATGCGGACAAACCTTCCACCCTGCATTCGCCTCCCGATTTTCTGGTTTGGAGCGGATTTCGCCCCATTTTTCACTAGTTGCGGTTTGGAAGTTGGAGGAATTCGCCCCATTTTTTAGTGTTTGGAGCTTGGGGCTTGGAAGTTGGAGGTGATTTCGTGAGCATCTGGCCTCTCCACCTCAAATTTTTGTATAAATTTTCCAGTTTCAAAGTGTGCTTGCAACATTTCAAACGAATTCCATTGATCCCTCTGACCGGCATCATCATGGAACAAAGGAGATGGTTGAGCTCATCTGCCATGCCTGCAAAAATGGTTCAACCTCCGCCTTTTACAGTTAAATTCTTTTACAAATCAATTTCATTATCCATTGCATTTTTTTTCATTCTTTTGTTGCTATTCTTCACATTCAATCTTCCAGCAGCATCAGAAAACGGCAGCGCGGTTTTCTCAAAAAACTCAACAAAATTGAAGAAAACTCAACAAACTTTGTCCACCAGATGAAGAGCCTATGGAAAGTGTGGATTTTCCACTAAATCGTTGTCTGGGATTTTGCCTATTGCTGATGTATAAAGGACCTAGTCCATTTGCCAGAAACAGATCTGAGATATCGTGTGGCGGGGTGAGGTCTCACAGATCCTCACTGATCTAGAAGCTGAATATGTACTGGTCAACCAGTCCTTGGTGCCCTGTCTAGTATCTTGAAAAATATTGTGATCCTCTATGTGGGGTCTGGTCTGATAGGAGGCTGAATAATATGTGTTTGAAAGCCACATGCATATATACGCCAAACATTTCTGAATGAAATTCTTAAAAAAGTTGGCAAGGATACGAGAGATAGACATTGATGGACTGCTAGTATGCCCAAGCATTGTAAATTCGCAAAAAAGAAAAAAGAGATGTCCCATAAACTTGAAAATGGGAGAACTGGCCTCTTTGACATCTTTCTCTCAGCTTTCAAGTCAAGGCGTGTAACAGGTTAGCCCTGTATTTGTTTCTGTATAACTTTTAAGTTGTATTTCTACACATATCTATTAAGCATTGCAATTTTTTTGTGAAAATAGATTTGTATTGATAGACCATATTACATCTTTAAGCACTGCAAACTTTTGTGTAGATGTATCTATATGGATTGTATTGATGTATTGATATATTGGCGGAGATACATCTATACTGATTGTATTATCTATTACTATAGATGTGCTCTAGGTTTGGATTTTTTAAGCAGTCAAGTGCGTATAAGCTTTAGGGTTAAATGGTTAATTTTAATTTCAATTCAGATTTTAGATGATTTTTAGAAAAGCACAAATACTTAAAGTAATGTGTGTCTGGTAGACTGATTAGTCACGATGCGAAATTCATGGGCAGGGTTATTCAAAGCATCATGAAAAATGCTAAATGATTACCCTTCAATGTGGCTAAAGATCCAACTGGTCTGGATGAGAAGTTCAAAAATTTTGAAAAGACAACATTATTCCGGCAGCAATAAAGCATGAAAGTTGAGTTTGTGTGAATCGTGGGCTTGGGTGGAGTAGAAAAGACACTAGTTGTAAAAGAATTCTTAAAAAGAAATTCAAATTACTGTGGATCCTAGGTCTTGTTCATTTTTAAGAGTTTGATGAAGTTGGATTGACAAATTGATCATATTGATTAAGCTATAGAGATGCTTAGAAACATCTTAAATCTGTCCATGCCCTCATAATTTTCGATGATGTAGATCATGTCAATGAGTGAGATGCATTTTTTTCAATGAAGGTACATCTCAATTTTGGTCACACCATGTTCTCACAAGCTCAGGGATTTGAATATTTGGTAGATGAGCTCTTAATGGCATGTAATGGATTGTCTTAATCTTTGAACATATTTAAGAGCTACTCTTTTGTTGAGAAAATGACAAATCTTACTGGGAAGATCATCTGGATAGATTTACCTTTTGTTATGAGAAAAACTGTGATAAGACCATAAAAATATGGAATGGAATAAGGCGGAAAAAACTTTTGGGATCTCACATGAGAAAACAGTTTCTCGTGGAGGTGGACAGAGAAAACAAGTTAAGAATCCATTATCACCTTTGCAAATTAATAAGAGACGTTTCCAGTCCAAAAAAGTTTCCAGGCTTTTGAGAAAATAGGTTTAGAAAGCATGATCACCTTCGGTATTTTAGAAGAGATATTGCCAATAAAAAAAAGTCCTCAGGCTTATTAAAAAAATGCCTTCAAGCTTGTCACAGTAGTCTTTGGCATCCATTCATGATTTGTTGAAGGCATCATATGTAAGCATTCATCAATATAGCTTATTTAAGAGAAACCTGTATGCTATGTTTTAATTCTTCATTGTTTGGTTTTCCCTAACAGTAGCAAGTAAGCTTCAGTGTCATTAAAGTTGAACAACTGCACAAGCTGAACCATCATAATACAGACATTGACATTGCAAATGAATTGTTAACAAAAGTTGTAGCAAAGATCATTCCTAAAAATTCTTCTAAGGCAGGGGCCAGGTAAGGATACATTGGTGTCCTTTTTGCATACCAATTGATGCGTGTGTTGTTTTTTACTTTGGAGTTTGGGTATACTTTTTTATTTTATTGGGATTGCATATCTTATAAGCATATAGAGGAAGAAGACCTTTTGAGATTCCCGAAGAAGAGTGAGTGGCTTTTTTAGCACTCTGTGGGAGCTATTGACACTGGCAAGATAAAAAATTCTTCTGTTAAGAATTGGATTGGGTGCTATGCATTTTTAATTTTGTTAAAGTTTTCTCCATTGTGCTTCCATGAATCTGGTGATACTAAGTGCCCAATTTTTTGACGTTAATGGTCTGCAGAGCTTACTCGGCTAATAACTAGATTAGATATATAAACGACCCCACTATTTTTTATTTAGAACTCGGGGATTGCTACAATGTCAATGCCCAGAAGTCTATTGGCAACATACACTGTTTTTAGTTGGAGACTTGCAAGCAAATCTTCAACCTCTCAACAAACATGTTTTTTGACTTCACTATCAGGTGAATATTTATCTAGAAAGGAAGTCATTGGCCCAACGTAGTTGATCAGTTGCACCATACTGGTGCAATGACAATTTCCATTGTGATTATAATAATTTTTTATAGCCCGCCATTTAGTATGACATTTCGTGTTTAGTGTTTCTTAGATTACTCGCCGACTTACTTGGGAAACACTGAAAAAGCACTACCACTAACTGGTTTTAGACTTTTAGTTACAATTAATCTTAAGAAAATCTTCAACAGGTTTCCCTCTGAAACAAAAATAATATCAATAAACTGTCCTGAATTTACCAGGCATTGGAGTTGCCCAAATTCCTATGCATTGTAACTATTGCAGTAACTCTTGGGATACTTTTGTGTATAGCCCACCCTTTAGTATGACATGTTCATGTTTCGTGTTTAATTTGCGAGGTTGAAATTCATACAAATTATGCTTTGCCTTTAAACCTAAGAAGTTCCTATTGTTCACGGGGTTTGGAATTGTGGTTTGACATGGAAGTAGGCATAGAGGGATATTTTTACAGTCACACCAGCCTGTCAATTAAATCAATGTGCACTGTCTCTGAAGTTTGAACTAATCCTTGGTGAATCAAGGCCACAAATAATGCAAAGCCAACAAAACAGGACCAAAAATATTCTGTTGCTAGTATTTAGTAGACAAAACAAAGTGGTATAGACCTTAGACATTAAAATTATGGCTTGGATTTCATAAAAGATGAATGATATAAATGTTGATGATGTATTGCTCAGACTAGATGGAATGGTTAAAATTGAAATTTTCTGTGTAGTTCTATTTACACACGTTGGGTGCAGAGGTAGATACAGGCTGATCTGTATGACTGTCTTTTCTAGTTGATTTAACAAATCTTACTCTGCCAAGCAAATGAATGTCTATTTTAATAGGTTTAATGGATTCTACAAAACCATATTGAGGAAGGTAATGTAATTTAATTTATAGCATTTTGGAAATGGATATATAGTCCTAGCTTAAGTTTGCTAAGAATTGTTGAAATTGGGTAGCTCGGAAGGTATTTCCCCTTGGAAAAACCCTTGGGGTTTTCTGGTTTGTTGTTTGGGGTTTTGGACCAAAGGAGTGGGCTTGGAACCCAAGGAAAGACATTTAATAATCTAATTTAAGTATGAGTTGCTTTAAGGGTCAAGTCGGCTCAGGTTGGCCAGCGAGACCAAGAGACAGGACCGTTGGGGTTTCACACCCCTTGGAAAAGTATAAATACAAAGACAAGGAGAAGTAAAGGACAATCTTCTTGTGTGGTGAGCAAAGGTGCTAAAAGGACTTAGCCACATGTAGCAAAAGGAATTGCAACAAATGAACCTGCGCAACAGGTCACTGGAATGGTTGAGATTGAAGCAGAATTGCAAGCTGAGCTAGAATACATACAAATGGATTTTCTCCAATCAAATTCAAAGCATCAAAGGAGTACATCAAGTTCTAGTGAGGTGAGTTTTATGGTGATTCTATACCTTAGACTTATCATGATCCTTTTGGGTTTGAGTAATTCAGTTGATGTCTAGTGTTTTCTAGTTTCCACACATTAAGTAGAATTTTTAATGTCGATTTTCCACTAAGAAAGATAGGTGTCATTAAGGATATGTCTATTTCAGGGATTGTTAGGATTGTATACTAACTTGCAAGCTATTTTAAAAATCCATTTAGCATGTGAATGCCTCTAATGCTGCCTTTTTTCAATAGAAGCTGTAAAAAGCTTTTATATTTTCTATCAGAGTGAAATAATGCAACGTTTTTCTTCCAGGAAAATGCCCTACTTTCCTTAAGAATTTTGCTTTTTGTTTGCATCACTGAACACCTCCAAACTAAGGGGAACATAATTTGTAAGTTTGCCTCATTGCAATTTTCAATTAAAGTTGGGACTCGTTGAAACTTCAATGTATTTGCCCTTGTTTTATCCTTACCCCCTACACAATTTTGGATAGAGTTTGAACCACCTAAAGCATTTTCCTTTCTTTTATTTACATACCACCTATTTTGGACGAGTTATTAGATAAAGAGCACAACTTATTGAAATTGTTTTAATCTTATGTGTCACAATATCAAACATTTGGTAATGACTTCTATAACATGATTCTTGTTCTAGATTATTTCCTTTGTTGTGATATAATTCTTCTTTTCATGAGGGTAAATTGAAGCATGCCAAACTCAGTTAGATTTACTTTGATCACTAAACAAATTAATCATAGATACATGTTTTCATGAGGGTAAATTGTTTGTTCTCATGATGGTAAATTGAAGCATGCCAAACTAAGTTAGATGTACTTTGATCACTAAACAAATTAATTATAGATACATGTTTTCATTCAACAGTTTCATGATGAGAGGAATAAATCTGTTAAGAAGCTGCAAGATAATAGAGATTCACACAAAGAAAATATTTGTGATGTTTTGAAGCTTAGCGATAGAGCCTGTAACACATTTTATAAATAATTGTGTCTGGCTTTTGGACATTTGTTTTTTGGGTTGTGGTCTACCCTACGTTGTGACATGTCAAACAGTTTTTGAGCTTGCTAAATCTGAACATTGAATGTATTTATCGTGCCTCTGATATCCATAAATCAATCATATTGTTTGTATATTAAACATGTTTTCATTGATTACAGAAATATTTTTTGAATGCCATTTCTGACTTATATCATGCACATATCTAAAATAATTTTGACATGCATGGTGTCTCTTCTATTCTACTTCCTTTTAAAGTAAGAAGAATTTTTGCAGTAAAATGTTTTGAGAGTAAACCTCTGAAAATGCATTTTGGTAATAATGGTCCAAGGGATTAGTCTAATATGATTGGGCATGAACAGTTTCTTCTGGCATTGTCTTGAACAATCTATGCTCTGCTACCATTTAATCAGCTGTTTCTCATATATGAAGGTTGAATAATGGCCGAAAGGACAAAGTTTCATTATTCGATGCTGAACTGTTTAACTTAAATACATGTTTAATAAGTCTATCATAACATTGTAGCAGGCATATATATGAAGTATCTGGCCTAGTAAATATTTTAATCCTCCTCTGCTTGGTTTGATATTTTGCAGTTCACAAATTCCTCCGTTGAATTGGTGGAGGGAGAGCTTTGTGCAGATGGGCTTCCGGTTCAATGGAGTTCTGCAGACAAGACTCCCTTGGAACACTTAGATATTTCTCATGTTGATGACTATGGGGTGTCACCATATGAGTTAGAATAAGAGCATACGTGATCTATCGGAGAAACAAGAAGAAGAAAGGATCTCAGCAGCTCGAGGTGGAGTCAAGTCAATCCGAGATTAAGCTACACGCTAAAGAAAGAGAACTTGGGGACTGGGAAGGAATGAGTTCAAGTGTCTTGCCGAGCTTACTATTTGCCAATTCAGCATTTCCTCTCTCTTACTCATTATGCTCTTTTATATCGTTTGAACCGTGGTTCACCGCACATCACATGATAATGCACACACTCACAGTTCAAGGGTCACTAATCAAGTCGGTCACGAATGTTACCGGACATTTGGCTAGGTTTGTGCCAAAGCAGAGTGCCTTTATTTAGAATTTTAAATTCCTCCAGGTGAGGTGCACTAGCTCACATCGATCGTGTTTACTCGGCTGTCTGCGCAAATGCGCCATCCTTGTGCTTACTCATGAGGCTTTTCCTCGAAACAAAAGATGTAAGGTCCTGCTTCTCGCAATACACAAACCCTCAAGTGGTTGCATCTTTCAAAGAGACTTGAAATATCGCTCTGTAATGCATCTCACACTTGATCATGTGCCTCATTTAGCGCTTTGTCTCGTTTCAGCCACATGTTTCAAATTGGAGTGGTGATTTTTTTACGTGACAATTCTACATCCGTTGAAATGTCAAACATGTTGATGGCACAAAGACATCACGAGAGGAAGGCTTCTCGGAAGGAGTCTTCAGAAGGTCAATTAACAACTCAAGACAAGAGGGGGAATTCCGTGTTCCCGCCGCTGGTCATTTAGCCATCAGTACAAAGGGCCCTCTAGAGTCCACTCCACTTCTAGATCAACTTAATTATAGAGGAAAAATGGATCGACGTAGCATCGCGTTCCATCGACTGGATTATTTTGAAGATATAGTGCAAACAGGATGGGTGCTCCATTTTCGAGATTCCAATGATGGAACCTCCGCATGGATTTTTTAAAGCATGCTTTCGATGTAGGTATGACGGACTATGTTTTGAAAATCAATAGTGTACCTCCAAACACGTGGATTGGGTAGGGAATTGGTGATATGCACGAGAACGGATCTCGAGGCAAGCACTACATGCCTCAATTTTTCGACATGAATTACATGGAGACATAGAAGATACTGCTATTTTGTTGGATACTTTCGGCCTGTCCCACAACCTCAAGTTTACCTTTCTTAAGTGCACGTTATTGTAAGTGTATATAAACACGCAGCACTTTTTATTAAAGCACGCGTGCTATGTGCTCGATCTCATCTAATGAGTGTTTGTTTTCTACATGCACATTTGTAACCATGGCCTCCTGCACGGATGAACAAGTAACTCCACGCTTGGGCTTTCACCCGCCATTACTGCGACCTCGAAACGAGATGTGGTTTGGCTATAAATTTCCAAAAAATATTCAGCAAGTTTCCTCTCAAGAAATTTTGGTGACCAATCAAACTTATCACACAGGTATGATTCTTGGTTTGGCTAACTCAAGAAGTAGCAGCAAAATGACCATAACAACAACAAGCATAGAACCAAGGACAGAGGAAATTCGAAGGCAAGTAATTAAACTTCCTTGATGATTCCATGGAAAATATTTTACTTGTGTTCATGAGATATAATATTTTCGAGCATCTGGTACTCGCTAACTCATTGCCTGTGACGCAAAATCAAGCACAAGTGATATTTTCGTATGTCAATTCTATACCGTTGATCGAGCATGTAAATACTTTGTTTATTATAAAAATGACGCAGACGAAGTATGTAATTTGCCTTAGCTTCAATGTATAATCCCACCGCTATCTTCCTCGTGGATTACAAGCACCTTTTAAAACTCGTTACATGGTCAACGCCGAGTTTCTAAATTTAGAAACAATAATATTATGTTTCTTCAAATTGATGCTCGCCGTATTTTCACTCGCACATCCCAAAAACAAAAAGTATGTGCTTCTACCATAGCCTTATGGAATAAATTCAAGTTCTCTCTCCTTATTTTTTCAAGTTCAAAGGCCCACCGATAACAAAATTTTCAAGATAATGATTAGCAGATTTCTTGGTTTGAGCAAGTGCCTCAAATTCTATAGTTTTTTAATGACACTAACAAACATAAATTTGTAATGAGAAACAAATAGCAGCAATATATTTTCAACGATCCAGCCCAGTCCGGTCAGAGCTAAATAGGTAGAGGTGCTAACCCAAATATTCCAAGATAAAGAAAGCAAACTCTACACTCCGCACTCGCTTTAGCAAGTAATCTGTGTAAGGAACGTGTTTTCCAAACTACACGAGAACTACTTCCTCACGAGTCACCATGTGCCACAAGCTCGTCTCGTGGTTCTCTCTCCTCTACTTCCTAGTTCAACTACCATATCTTCATTAGAACCAACACCCGAACTCCACTAGACAACGATTCACCATTTTGTAGTAGTGATTCGCACATTTCAGTACCGGTGATTCGCCATGATTTTACAAGATAATATAACTTCCCGTGAGAGAGATTCGCCAAAAAAATTATATATACATATTATATTATTACATAAATCGCTCCATTTTTTCCAAGCGCGTACATCATGGGGATTCACCCATTTATTATATATATAAATTCTAGGGGTTCTAGCACCAGCTCGGCTTTCGTACAGGACTTTTGGGAGCCAAGCTTTTGGCTAGGCTTAGGATTAGAAAGGGCTTGGGATTTTTGTGTCACCCTTGGCTTCTTCATAGATAGAGGGAGTATACTTCTTTGGGAGGAGCAAAGTGTTATTGACTTCACATTCCACCATTGGGGCAAGTGGTTCATCATGTTGTATGTATGAATGGAACTTTCAATGAAAATAAAATAAGATCCGTCATGTTTTCATGCATATATTTGAAAATGTAGTAGGACTATTCTTGTTATATTTGCGATGTATGTTGTTTAAGTTACACATATGCTTATGAACTATTTCGTTTGCATTTATACTAATCTCGTTGAATGTGTGCTCATGTTTTAACCCATCACCTTTAACTTGTGGACTATTCTTCTCATTAGTTTGTGTGAAGACTTTTCAACTCGTGTGTTCCTTTCAAGTTGCGTACTATTACGAGCTTCCAAGGAGCGCACTTCCTTTTCCATTTGCGTGTTAAAACCGCTCATGCATGATATTTGACTTTTCCGCAGGTCACACTTGCTTTAACCAAAGACACCGTGCACCAATATATGCATTTTGCAATCCAAGGCATATCATTAGACACCCCAATCGCTAGGACTCCTACTCCAAACAATGTGAGGTCTAGTAGTGACTTCATATCAGGGATATACCCCTGAATGTTGGCGGGTCCAAGCACTCGTCAATAGGAATAAAGGAGGGGATCATCTTGGGAGAAACCGTTGGTTGATAAAGAGTTAGAGTAGAAAAAAAACTAAGATATTATAAGGAAGTGATCAACCCCAATCTTGAAAACCAAATTTTTTCTTCCTATCTTGGCTAGTGTTAAGAAAGAAATGAACATTGCCGAGATAACAAGTAATTCTCATGAGCTTCATAAATACACCGGGCGTTGGTAAATTCCCAAAATTCCATGGGATGAAAGAGTGAAAATTCCATGGCATGAAAACGCAGGGGCTTCCAGCATGAAGCTTGCAACAAGCAACGACAGCCGACCGGCCTTGTTGAGTCTCTTCTTTTTGTTTACTTATTCACCCATACATGAACCCATACACGAAACTACTCGTGTATTGCACGCATCGGCGACCTTCTTCTGTGGCTTCCCTCACCTTTTAATGGTCTTGGCATCCCTTCTACCCTTCTGGTGAACCTCTCGCGAACTTCTAGTGTAAAGAAATAACACAAATACTACCTCAACAGACTTTTTAAATAAGCTCATAGTTTTTAGTACTCAAAAATATGCGGAACAATCTCACTCTTTATTGATCAAAAGATTTCAGATTATAGATTTTAGATACAAACTCGTTTTGTTCTTTCCCGAGATAGACCGTGACTGACATTTACCGCTGTTTGATTCTTAATGAATAAGATATATTTCTAGAGGCTACCCGCCGATTCACGTGACTCAGTCTTTGAAAATGAAACACACAAACCAATGGACTCTCTATTGATCTCGGCCACTTTAGGTTCTTATCAGTGCTAGCAAACCGATACGTTAGTGCTTCTCAAATCTCCTAAGACTTAGAGATTTCAATCTCCTTCGTGGTGCAAGCAAATCCGACTAGACGTCCATAGTTGCAGAAAGCAGTGAAGAGAAGATCTTCGTATCTCTTACTCAAATCACAACAAACACAAGACTCTATCACGCACTCACTCCGACTCCGAATGCCTCTAGTATGAGCCTTACCCTCCTTTTATAACAAAGAAGAGGGGACAAACATTCTCGTATAACTCGTGACTTGGAAATGGAATCATTGCTTTCGAGTAACGCCGAGGCGACATCCGCATGTAGAGGTTCCAAGTCCGGACAAATACATGTGGGGACAAAAGAAAGACAAATAATAGTGGATGCTTTGTGTATAGAAAGCCCACGAGAAAACCGTTATTACAAGGAGGAAGCTTTTACCGGGAAAGCCCTCGAGAAAAACCAATCACAATATACCCGTGACTAGGTACCATGTACATTGTGGATACTTTTCGATGGAGTTCCGCTGTCGCTCCCAGAGTCGCAGAGTTTTGATGTTGCATCAAAGCCTGTGACATCTTATACAGCACAGGAGCATAGGGTGTAACAGCAGGGAGTCACACACAACAAGCTCTCATGCTATCTCTTGTAAAACAAGGAAAATTAATCTCAACCTGGACCAAGACCTTTCCGTAAAATTGATACAGAGAAAGGTATTGGCAAGAGACAACATGCAAATCCAATATAAAAGCAACAAGTACAATTCGTAGACAACTTACCATGCAAAGGGCTGCGATTAAGAAATACTCACGTAGAATAAGTTATCGAAGGTTTATGTAGTGAATGAAATACCTGAGAAGATTACTAGATAACATTGAGTCGATATCTAGAGTTACTACAATACCACCATGCACAGGCTTACCAATCTAAGAATCCATACACGACAATAGCGTCTTTTAAAAACACCCTCCCAAAGAAACTAAGATAAAGGTAATGACGTGCTTTAGATGAATAGTGGAACAAAATATCATTCATGAGCCATATTTAGAGCGCTTCGACTAATCCGAGTATTGTATCAACCAAGATAAATCCATACCAAAAACGAGTGGAGCCACTCAGCATTCCAAAACATGATACAGAAAGGTGGATGAAATTAAATGATCTCATTTAAATAACACATAAGAGAAAGTTGCGGCATCGTGAAATACCAAACGACTTAATCCTCTACTGACGATGGAACTCCTCCTCACTAAGACCCTAAGGGCCTCGAGTCTGGTACAAGAAATTTTACAAAATGTGTACAAAAAGCCTTTCATCGCATAATTTTCTTCCGATAAAAACTGAACTCCTTTATCATGTTGTGAGCTTTACAGTAGAAAACAAGAAAGCTCGAAAAGGGAGTGGGTGATGAACATATAATTAGCTCATTAAAACAAATGGCGGGAGATGTGCACGCCCATACCGGCTCGACGTAATTTGTAAAATGGCTGCATTAGTACTCCGGGCATGCCTATATGTAGAATAAATGCTGGCAGAAAAATCTCTAGGAACATGACAAAGGAATAAAATCACATAGACATATCTGTCCTTTCTCAAAGAAAATGGTGTTGGAAAAGGAAGCTTTAGAGTATGTTTTCCGTGACCTATGCTCTCGCCCAAAACCTTGAATTACTAGCTTTAGAATATTTAATGCCGAATGTTGAATTCCTTTGATCTCCCAATCGTCGTTCTTTTGGCCGCAACATTAATATCTTCTATCCGCACAATCGGTGCTTTGAAATGGTTCTCGCGTGTCTCGGCAGCATTTTAGCCCCGCATCTTTAATGGAAGTTTTGTTGATCTACCTCCCTGTGCCCTTTCTCCATACCGCCCTCTCGAAAAACGTCGTGACGTGCTCTCCATCACAAGAATAGAGACCATGAATAATGATAGTCTCTCCGTCACGTAGAAACTCGCAAAACCCGCAAACTCGTCGAAGAAAACAAATGCATGGGGACGGCGATGCAGCCGATGACTGCGTAGCAAATGCGGTATCATGAAATGGTGGAAGTATGGCCGGGTGGCGTATGAAAAATGCAAAGGAACAATGGTGGAGATGCATCTGGAAAGCGAGGTTTTTAACGTTTGAAAACAACATGAAGATTTGACTTAAGACCGGAATATATACTAGGGAGGAGAAAAATATGACAAACACGTGGAACGGTGATGGGTGGACGTACGACAGAGACTATGTGGAAAGTGATGACGTGGTGGTACGAGGTCCACACGGCATGTGACTAAGTCCTGACCGTCCGATCTCGTGTGAGATCGATTTGCTGCTGAAAAGGCATCGGGGAGTGACTCAGACATGCCGCAGGTGTATTTGATGTAGATTAAAACCCGTGCAACTTCGATGCGCGATGAGACCGTCAGATGAAGACTCGGCATCCGACGGCCGTCATGAATATTGCGCCGTATCCTTGGCCGAACAATAACGTGTGATGGAGGGCGGTTTGTGCTAATAGTGCAAAGCCGAGCCACGTGCTCGGCCGATGAGTGTGAATCGCCGAAGCTAAACGTAGAATTACCGCCTATCGCCGAAAGGCGGTACGATAGATACCACTCTGTCTGAGGAGTAGTGCACTGCTGCGGACCACCGGCAAGTGAGATATGAACCGCCGGACGTTTAAGGGGTGAACTGATGGCCGAGATGCAGAAATGCGCGATGAATGGAGTGGGCCACGCAAGCGCGGTGGAGCATTGCGAATGCCGTTCGATTGGTAAAGATCGTACGGCTGTGCGCGCGCCCGATATTCACATCGTAGCGCGATAAGCGCCTTTCAGGCTACCACCCTGCTCTCGCTGCAGCTTACGTGAGGAAAAGGAGCGCAGGCTCGTCAAGCTAGCCCGATAGATTTTCAGATATGGCTCTGCGCTCTTTATAATGTGATTTGCAGAAACGGCAGCCCATAGCTCATCAAAGAGATTTTTAAGGTTGCAAGAGGATTTACAGGTGAGGTAAGGCAGCATCGCTTCCGTGAAAAATTCTTAATAGGAAGCCGATTATGATCAACGCGCGCGCTCCACCCGGGGACAACACGTTCATCCCCGGGACGTGCCGAGAACTTCGCACCACGTAATCATCAATTTTTACCAATAGGAAAAATAAACCTATTCTACTTCTACCCTTATTACTCCATGAGACCAGATTAAACTGTTGGTATCACATTTTCTCTACCTAAACTACATCTACTCGGGTTAAACTGTCTAGCATATTTCTTCTCTACATTCTAAAACAGAAATTGAAAAACAGTCAGGCCAAGATTAGACTGTCTGGCTCGCTAGACTTTGCAGAATTTAAAACAACTAACCACATACTCATAGACTAAGCTTTATTGATCTTTTCCTACCTACTCTACTCTAACCTGGAAGTCTCTGATGCTCTAGGTGATATAATAATTCTAGTGCAGCCAGTCAAGCAGTGACAAAAAAGGATAAGAGTACGGACTGCCTATCAAATATAACCACAAGGTGCTCTGCATGTGGTTCTTCAAAAATATGGTCACCATCAGTGGTGACCACTCTTGATGAGTCTGGCCCTGGTGAAGGATCAATGCTAGATAATTTGAGCTAATCAGGGCCTCCATATATTCTTCCACAGGATCAATGAACAGATGATGTACACTTTCCTCCTTCAGGCCTTCCATGGGTGGTAGGCTGTCTTTATCCTGTGCAGCTTTGAAAAATTTCCTTTCTACTTGCAACATGCTGCTAAAAAAGACCTTTGATCCTTCCTCAAATGTTTGCAGGAAATGAGCATAAGGGTCATGAAATGATACCTGGCTATGAATATCTGGCAGGCAGGCTTCAACCAAGATTTCTTCTTCTTCCACTGGATCAAGGAAAAGACTCTCTTGAGAAAGAGAATCTCTCTCATTTTCTTCATTTTCTGGACTGGAGGACTCATCATATATGACAGTGCTGTCCTCTTGGAGCTCTGATATATTCTGCTCTGATGAGCTGAGCTCTGTGAACAGATCTATGCATTCCTGAGTAGGGGTATGTTTCATTTCTTCTTCCTTTTCAAGAGAAGGCCCCTTAATTTCAATCTACTCAGGAATCTCTTCTTTGCTTACCTCCTCATCTTCTGAAAGGAAATATTGCTGGCCTCTGATCTCATGACACTCATCACTGATGCTTTCATAACTTTCCCCATCAGTGTCATAGATAGCCTGACTGGGTTTACTTCTTCTCAGGAGTTGCTGGCCCTGGCTTTCCTCCCATGGGTCTACTGATGATGGCTCTGTGAACTCAGCTTCTCTTTGGAAACTGTCATCATCAAATAGATCATAACTAGGAAAGTCATAGTCATAAGCAAGGTCACCAATTAAACCTATCGGCTTCTCGGCAGGTCTTTCTTCGTCTTGATCCTTAGAGGAGTTTTTTGGATCTGAATCATCAAACTCAATTGACGAGTGAGCAAGGGAACTTGCATAATAAAACTCATAAGATGAATGAGCAAGAGTGTGTGTTCCATAGGTGATTTCTGAAGTGGGCTGCTAATTTAATATCTGATCAATCTCTTCTTCTGTCAAAGGAGAAGATTGTTTTGTGTTCCTTTGTGCAGAAGAGCATCAACTCTCTATTTCTTTACTAGCTGATTTGGAGGCAGGATGTCTTCTTGAACCTCTTCTAGAGTATCCTTATTTATTCTTGCAGGAAAAACTTGAGGATATTCTGATGTTTCTTGATCTCTCTCTGATTCAGACCAGTCCTCATGAACTTGATGATACTCGGTTAGACTACAAGGCTCATGAGTGGTTTCTTCCTCCACATCAGATTCTTCATCTTCTATGTGGTCTCTTATTTCCTCCAAGCAACATTCCCTATTTTCCTTTGCTATTAGGTCCCGATACTCTCTGTTCAGCGTAACACAAGACATGGGTAAGCAATCAGGTAGTTCCTGATCACTTTCCTCCTCATCTTCCATAGGTTTTAAAGCATCATACATGTCTTGTTCATTATCTAGGTCTTGAGTTTGTTCTTGTTCTGGAAGAGGCATGGGCTGTTCTAAATAATCCTCATTTGCATTCATATTAGCCATATACATCTCCAGCACTTTATCAAACATTTCTATTAATTCATATAATTGATCATACAAAGCATCTAGCTTTGTATCTCTATCCATGTTTGGATCCATGTTTCTATAAAGATGGTCATTGCATCTTCTCAACCAGTTCAGAGTCTCCTACCAGTGGAGTCATTTGGTCTTTTGGGAATAAGAAGATGGAACATTTTCTGTAGACAATTCAGGAATTTCAGAGTGGACTGATTTCTTTCCCTCCAATTTCTTCTATGTATGATCCTTTTAGGGTTAGACACTGAAGGTGTCTTTGGCTGAGACGTATCTGACCTCAGGTGTGACTTACGAGGAGCTAGGACTGCAAATGAATTTATCTAATAACAAAAGTAGAGTCGCCAAGGTGAGGGATCTACAACTCTCAACTCTCCATGCTCACCTACTTGGAGAGTGAATTAGATTTTGTCGAGGCCCAGGGATTTTAATTTCTCAACTTTGTTCCCTAGAAACGGCGCCAAAAAGATGTTGTCGCTCCTAGAGACAGCCTAGAGTTGTGATAGACCAGTGCCTAGGACATCTTATATAGCAAGGAGCATATGGTGTAACAGAGAGAGTTATCAATAACAAGCTCTCATGCTATCTCTTGTAAAACAAGGAAAATTAATCTAAACGGGACCAAGACCTTCAGAAACTGATACAGAGAAAGGGGTATTGCAGAGACAACATGAAAAAATCCAATATAAAAGCAACAGACAATTCAGAGACAAATTACTGTAAAGTGGGCCGATTTAGAAATACCTCACAGAAATAAGTTATCAGAAGGTTTATGTAGTGAATGAAATATTGAGAATATACTAGTTAACATTGAGCTGATATCCAGATACACAATACCACCATGCATAGGCTTACCAATCTAAGAATCCATACATGACAATAGCGTTTTAAAAACACCCTCCCAAATAAACTAATATAGCAGAAATACAGTTTAGATGAATAGTGGAACAGAATATCATGCATGAGCCATATTTAAAGCGCTTGACTAATTCGAGTATGGGTATCAACTAGGATAAATCCATACCAAAAACTAGTGAGCCACTCGCATTCCAAAACGTGATACAGGAAAGGTGGATGAAATGAAATGATCTATTTAAATAACACATAAGAGAAAGTTAGAGACTGTGAAATACCAAAGACCAAAATCATATTTGACAGATGGAAATCCTCCTCACTGAGACCCTATGGGCTTTGTGCCTTCATACAAAAATTTTACAAAATGTATACAAAAATCCTTTCACTGCATAATTTTCTGATAAAATCTGGAACCCTCAATTATCCGTTCTTTGGGAGCTTTATAGGAGAACAAGAAAGCTCCAAAAAGGGAGTAGGTGATCTACATTTAATTGTCTCATTAAAACAAAATGGCGGAGACGTGCATGCCCATACTGCTTGATGACTTTGTGGTGCTATACGTTCTCTGTAGCCTGCTTTCTGAAATAAATGCACTGGGTGAAAGTCTCTTCAGGAACACAGTATAGAGATAGAAACATATGAAAATTTTGTCCTTTCTTGAAAGAAAATCCTACTGAAATGAAACCTGGAGGGTATTGTTTCCTGTGCATGGTACCCTTTGTCTTCTACCCTTGAATTAAGGCCTGAAACCTTCAATGCTGATCGTCGAATTACTCTGATTTCCCACTGATACTCTCTACCGTAACATTAATATTTCCGATTGCAAAATCTATGCTTTGAATGATTCTTGATGGTTTGATAGATTTTACCCCTACTTATTTAATGAAAGTCGTGTCGTAATCACTTCCTAAGCCCTGCTCCATAAATTTTGCCTCTGAAAAATGGTCCTTTGATGCGTTCTCGGCTTTTGTAATGGAGTCTGTGAGTAATGGAAATTTTCCATCGCTGTAACCCTGCAAAACCCAAAAACATGTTAGGAAAACTATGCATGGGAATGCAAACATAGTGGGGATAATGGTGTGACAGCGTAGCTTGGTGGACTGGTGGGAAAATGCAGGACGATGGTGGAAAATGCAGCGTCACAGCGGAAGGTGGCCATGGTGAAAGTTGGCAGACTGTGGTGAGTTTTAAACGTAAAACATGGACACTTGACCTTTGAACAAAACATATAGGGGACCATATGACGGCATGACAAAACACGTGAAATGATGACGTGGCAGAATTGGGTCAATGGCGGGTGTTTATGAAATCTGGACCGCCCGATCTCAGGAGGAGATCGATGGTTGAAATGGCGTTGGGGGCAACTGATAATGGGCCAGGGGTACGATTTCCTTGCATTAAATCTCATGCAGCTTCAGAGCACGATGACCGTTGGATGGATCGCCCCGGATCGGACGGCTGATATGCATATCGCTCTGTATCCTTGGTCGAAAAATAACATGCGATGGCGAGAGGTTTTGCAATAGTGCGCTGAGCCACGTGTCGGGCGATGAGTGGAATCCCCAACCAAACAAGAATTACCGCCCACTGCCGAAAGGCGGTGCGATAGATACCACCGGGTTTTGGAGTAGTGCATGGCGGGGACCACTGGGGCAAGTGAGATATGAACCGTCGGATTTGCGGGTGAACGGACGGCTGAGATGTGGTTCGGGCGATGAATGGAGTGGGCCACAGGTGCGGTGGAGCATTGCAAATGCCGTTCAATCTGTAAAGATCGATGGTTGTGGGCGCGCTCGATATTCATACGCGATCAGCGCCTTCAAGGCTAGCACTCAGTTCTGGCTTTCGGTTACGTGGAGGAAAAGGAGCAGAGGCTTGGCCAAAGGGGCTACGCCTAATATATTTTATATATGGGTTTTGCGGCCTTTTATAATGTGATTTGGGGGCAGGAAATGGCAGCGATAGTCAGCAAAAGGATTTTTTAAGGCTACAAGAGGGGATTTGCGAGGTTTAAGTCAGATTTCCTGTGAAAATATTATAAGAAGCCAATGATGATCAACACCATCCATCTTAGCTTCCACGCCTTTCTTCAAATTGTCCATCTTCACTTCCATGCCTTTCTTCAAAACTTCCATTTCATTTTTTGTTGCTCTTTGCGAGAGCGAAATTTGGTGCACTTGCTCTTGTAATTTTGATAGATCATGTTGCAATTCTTCATCTTCATGAGTCATTGTAGAGCCTTCTGAAGGCTTAATGGGTGTTGAATTATTTTTATGGGCCATATTTTAGAACCCAATACTGATATATATTCTACAATATGCCCTTGGAATCAATTCAAATTGATTCTTCAAACAAGAGTTATGCAATTTGGAAAAAAATACACACTTTTTTCTTGCTTTTGAGGAGCTCAATATTGAATTTGGCTTATCTCAGTTATTGCAGCACTTCAATATTTGAAATTTGGCACCAACGTAGCCCTCTGAATTCTCTTTCGAATGCCATAGGTCTAACCTAATTTGGATTCTCCAAGACAAATTTGTGTCCAATTTCCCATAATGACCTAATTATGGACTGGTTTAGTAGAGCTAACTTGTACAACTTGCCACGTGTCATTGTTTTTTCATTCGTCTCTAAAATTGATAGAAAAGAAACTACAGTCCGTGTAATTGCGACCACTTTTTCAGCACTCCATTTCGATGCTCAGAGAGAGAGTTATAAATATTTTCCCACAATCACCTCTTTGAGATGAAATTTGGGATCCTGAAAAAGCACTAACTTCCACAGATCATATCTTCGAAAATGTTGCGAACCAAGCTCTGAAATGTTTTGACAAGTTTCCTCAGGATTTCAGATTTGCACCCTAAAATTTTCAGATTCTGAACCTTTGTAGAAAAAAAGTTATAGCGAAAATGCCACGATGACCTATTTAGAGTAGCGAAACCCTAGAATCCAAAGCTCTGATACCAAATGTTGTGTAAACAGCTCCAAAAATAGAAGAAAAGAGATACCAATGCCTTAGAAATAAGCTACTTTGAGTGGGAAACCTCCAATACATTACATAAATGAACAATTCTTGGATGATACAATTTACAAAACCTCCTTTCTATATATAGGAGTCCATGGAGCCATAATGTAATCCTAGTGGGCCACAATGTAATCCTAGCCGACCTAACAATAATAATTTAAGGGCACAATAATAACAAAATGGGGGTTACAAGGGTACAATAATAACAATAAGGGGGTTACACTAACAACAATAAGGGACTATACTAGTAATATAGGGACCTAACAGAAAATTAAATGAAAGCAAATCCAAGTGTTTCTTTGGAGTAGAAGAGGTGAAATATATGGGTCATATTGTATCTCATGTGGGTGTTAAGGTAGACCTTAAAAAAATTAAATCCATTAAGGAATGGAAAGTACCCCCAAACATAAAGTAGTTGCAAGGATTTCTTGGGTTAAAAGGATATTATTACAAGTTTTTTAAGAATTATGGGATAATAGCAGCACCTATAACAACATTATTGAAGAAATATGCATTTTCATGCACTCCTAAAGCAACTAAGGTCTTTTAACATCTTAAAGATGCAATGTTCCTAGCATCAGTCTTAGCTACACCAAACTTCACAAAAAAAATTATTATGGAATGTGATGCCTTGGGAAATGGAATTGGTGCGGTTTTAATGCAAGAAGGAAGACCCATTTCTTTTCAAAGTCATCCAATCAAAGGAAAGTATTTGCAGAAAGCTATTTACAAGAAGGAAATGTTGGAAATACTACATGCACTAAAGAAATGATGACCTTACCTAATGGGAAGACACTTCGAGGTAAAAACTAATTAGGATAGTCTTAAATACTTTTTGGAAAAAAGACTATCTTCAGAAGAGGAGAAAAAATGGGTCACAAAGATGTTGGGTTATGACTTTGAAATCATCTACAAAAAAGGGAAGCTAAATGTTGTTGCATATGCACTCTCAAGAAAGGATGAAGAGGTGGAAGCATGTCTTTATGCCATTTCTATTATCCAACCAGATTGGATAACCGAAGCAAGGGATGAATGGAAGAGGGACGAAGAAGTGTGGACACTCATTCAAAAGTCGCAGCAAGATCCTAGTACATCTAATACATTTATTTGGAAAAATGACTCCTTATGGAACAAAGATCACTTATATCTTTGTAATAATTCCCAACTAAAACAAAATATTCTTTTGGAATTTCACACTTCTCCCTTAGGAGGACACTTAGGATTTTTAAAAACTTACCACAAGGTGAGGAAAGATATTTTTTGGGATGTCCCTAAATCTAATATTTGAAATTTTGTGGTGGAATGTTTGGTTTGCCAACAAAATAAAGTTGAGACAATTAAGACCCCAGATCTTCTACAACCTTTACCCATTCCAAGTCAACATTGGGAGGAGATTTCAATGGATTTTATCACAGGTTTACCTAATTCTAAAGGAAAGAGTGTCATCATGGTGGTAGTTGATAGACTTACCAAGTATGCACACTTTTTGTGCATCATCTCATCCATTTAAAGCAAGTATAGTTGCTACTGCATTTATGGAAACAATTCAAAAGCTACATGGAAACCCAAATATTATTGTAAGCGACAAAGATCCCATTTTTACTCGAAATTTTTGGACGAAATTATTTTCTTGTTTGGGTACTCAACTAGATCATAGCTCATCTTATCATCCTCAATCTGATGGGAAAACTGAGGTAGTGAAAAAATGTTTGGAAGGATATCTTCGTTGTTTGGTATCTGATAAAAAAACATAATGGATCAAGTGGTTACCTCTGGTTGAATGGTGGTATAACACTTCCTTCCATACTGCAACAAAAATGACCCCATTTATGGTAGTTTATGGATATCATCCGCCGTCCATAACATAATATTTAAGAGAAAATTCTAAGGTTCAAGCAATGGAAGATCACATCGAGCATCAACAACAAGTTCTCCAACTCTTAAAGGATGACCTAAATTTGGCACAAAATCGAATGAAACAACAGGAAGATCAACATTGCAGTGAGATTTTGATGTAGGAGACTGGGTATTTTTATGGCTACAACCATACAAACAAATTTCCCTCAAGAAATCTAAGAAGGATAATAAATTGGAGCTTCCTAAGGTGTTGCAAAATATTGGTACTATGGCATACAAATTGGAGCTTCCTTCTTCTTCTCGAGTGCATCCAGTTTTCCATGTTTCATGCTTAAAGAAGGTTATAGGTGAAAAAATTCCAGTTCAAACAATATTTCCAGAACTTGATGAGGAAGGAAAAATCATATTGGAACCTGAAGCAGCCACGGAAACAAGAACTTGATAGCTACGAAATCTATCAATTTCAAAGTATCTCATCAAGTAGAAGAACTTACCCACTAAAGATTCTACATGGGAGGATGAGAATTTTTTATAGAAGCATCTAGAGCTACTCAAGCATTGAGTAAAACAATTTTCTGAAGGAGAGGGGCATGTTAGATCCCTATATTACTAGTGTAGTCCCTTATTGTGTTAGTGTAGCCCCCTTATTGTTATTGTTGTACCCCTGTAACCCCCATTTTTTTTATTATTGTGTCCTTACATTATTATTTTTAGGCCGGATAGGATTATATTGTGACCCCATGGACTCCTATATATAGAAAGGAGGTTTTTTCATTTGAATCATCCAACAATTTCATTTATGCAATGTAAAGGACATTTCCCCCTTGAAGTGGTTTATTTCTAAGGCGTTGATCTCTCTTTTCTTCTATTTTTGGAGCTAGTTTCATAAAAAAAGACAACTGAAACTACACAACATGACTCAGGCTCTGATTCAGGAGATGAAACAAAGATCACAACAATGGGAATGAAAGGTAAGGACATAGCAAGCACTAGCTCTTCAAGTTTTCCTAATTATACTCCAGATGATAAAAACAATAATTGAACTTTCCTATATTCGGGTTATTTCAAAGCATACCAAAATTGATACACCCTTCGATAGTGGTTCACAAGAAAATTTGATTTCTGAAGACTTAGTCAAGAAGTTAAAATTAGAGACCATTCCTCATCCAATACGTTATCATTTAGGTTGGATATGCAAGAATGAAAACTTACAAGTGACGAGGAAATGCATACTTATATTTTCAATTACATCAAACTTTCTTGATGAAGTTGAACTTGATGTAATTCCACTTGATATATCCAGAATTGTTCTGGGAAGTCCATATTTGTATGATAGGAAAGCTATTTTTCATCACCATGAAAATAAGTATCACTTGTTCAAAGATGTTATTGAGTGCATTGTTAGAGAACATCGATAGAAACTAAATATTTCACTTGTGAATGCTAGAAAAATGAAGAGACTCATTAACCCTAGCAAGAATTTTGTGCTTTTAATGGTCAAATGAAAGAATGATGTTGAGAATGAGGCTTTTCAAGGTTTTGACTCAATATTGAAATCTGATTTGGTTGAGGTTGTTTACCAATATCATGAGATGTTTCAGGATCCCAAAGGATTTCCTCCCAAGATGGGAATCCAACATGAAATACAATTGTAGCAAGATTGTCCTCTTCCTAACATTGGCATGTACAGGATGTCAGTGATGGAAAGAGCAGAAATTAAAAAGAAAATTCAAGAGTTGTTGGACAAAGGGATGATCATACCAAGTACTTCACCATGCAAGTCACCCATTTCTTTGGTGCCAAATAAGGATGGAACATGGCGCATGTGTGTCAACTTCCATGCATTGAACAAAATTACGATAAATAACTGTTACCCACTTCTTAGAATGGATGATTTACTTGATCAATTGAAAGATGGAAAATATTTTACTAATTTGGACTTAAGGAGTGGCTATCATCAAATTAGAATTTTTGAAGGTGAAAAATGGAAGACAACATTCAAAACAAAACAAGGTTTGTTTGAATGGCTAGTTATGCCTTTTTGTCTTTGCAATGCTCCTGCTACCTTCATGCATGTGATGAATGATGCATTGAGGCCATTTCTAGATGATTTTGTGATAGTATACTTAGATGACATCTTGATTTTCAGTAAATATCGTGAATAACATGGCATGCATGTCAAAAATGTACTTGATGTCTTGAATAATAAACATTTGTTTTTAAAGATATCAAAGTGTGAGTTTGGAAAAACCTCTTTAGTGTATTTGGGTCATATTGTTGGAGGAGGTGAATTGAAAATAAACCCCTCCAAGTTTGATGTCATTTTGAATTGGCCAAAGCCCAAAATAGTTACGGAGGTAATCATATTTTTGGGAGTAGCCCTATATTGGAGGAATTTTATTGCTAACTTCTCTTCTATCGCAGCTCTGTTGCATGCATTGACAAGTGTGAATCAAGTCTTCCAGTGGGGAGGTAGACAGTAAAAGGAATTTGATGGATTAAATGAAAATATTAGTTCAGATCCAGTACTTGCACATCCAGAATTGAGACAGTCATTTAAGATTCACACTAATGCTAGTGACTATGCCATGGGTTCAGCCCTCATGCAACATGGTAAGCCCATCTATTTTCATTCAAAAAAATTTAATGGTGCAGTGATTAATTATCCTACATATGACAAGGAATTGTATGCATTGGTGCAAAGTTTGAAAAAGTGGCAACACTACTTGATGGGTAAGAAAAAAATAATTCACATTTATCATCAACCATTGCAATACTTGCAATCACAAACAAAGTTGCAGCGATCAAGGCACTTTCGATGGATGAGATTTCTTAAACAATTCCACTTGGTGATAAGGTATAAGAAAGGAATATACAATAAATTTGTTGGCATGCATTCTAGGCCTATTGTTAGTGTTTCTACTATTCTTAAGCATAATTTTGTTTTTCATGAGAGCTATGTTGAAAAATATGCTTTAGATAGTGATTTTCAATATGTATATGCAACTTTGAGTCAAGGGAACCAAGTAGAGGAATTGGATTATCACATGCATGATAACTTGTTGTACCATCTTGCTAAGCTTTACATTACACGGGGAGAAAGAGTCAACATTATAAGAGAGGCACATAGTTCTCTTATTGCTGGTCATTTCAATGTAAGTAATATGGTGGCACATCTACAGAGGTATTTCTATTGGCCTCGATGCTTGAAAGTGTGCCACTTTTTATTAAAGTTTGTTCATTATGTGATGTCAGTAATCCTATCAATAGAAAGTTAGGATTGTACACACCGATTCCAATACCTTCGCGTCCATGGGAGAGTGTTTCTATGGACTTTTTTGGAGGTATTCCTCTGTCAAAAAGGAATCATGATTATCTATATGTAGTTGTGGATAGGTTCATTAAAATTTGTATTTTTACACCATGGAAAAAGAAAATTACAACTGAACAAAATTCTCAGTTATTATTTCAGAATATATGGGTGCATTTTGGATTTTCCACATCCATTTTCATTGATCGAGATTCTCTCTTTGGTGGGAACTTTTGTTCAAGATTGTGGAGATTCATGGACACAAAATTGAAAAAGAGTAAACATTTCATCTGCAAACAGATGGTAAAATAGAGGTGGTGAAAAGGACGATGATACATCTTCTTTACGGTTATTGCAGAAAGCATCCTAAGTTGTGGGATGAACATTCACATTATATTCAACATGCTTACAACCAGGACAAGAACTCTTTAACTCAAACATCACCATTTGAGGCATGTTTGGTATACTTGCCTAAATATCCTTTGGATTTCATTTTTGGAAAGGATGTTTCTATTGATGGTCTTAGTGACATAGAAAAAGATACAAGGTTCATTAAAAAAATCCAATTGGTACACCAAACAGTTCAAGAACAGCTGGAAAAGAGCCAAGTCAAGTACAAAACAAGGAACGATAAGCATCGTGTAGATCACAATTTTCAATTCGGTGATGAAGTTTTGCTTCACATTAGCAAAGAAAGGCTTCAAGGAGAAGTTAAAAAATGGAAACCAATTTGATATGGTCCATTCATAATTTTAGAAAATATTGGCAATAATTCCTTCAAGTTGGATTTGGCTTCATATATGAAAATTTATGTTATTGTTAATATTGAGAACTTAAGGTTGTATGAGCCTCCTTTGATTGAAGATCAATGAGATAATTTTCAGATTATTTCTATTGAGGATTTCTCTCCTGAATACCTTGAAGAACTACAACAAGACACCATTCTTGGAAAAAGAACAAGGACTTGAAAACGAGGGAATGCAGAGTACCTTTGTGTGGGGCTCAAAGGAAAAAATCCAAGAAAAGCCAAATGGATCGAGATTGGAAAGGTGAGGCAATTTTACCCTCATATATTGAACAAATGAAAGTGATATTTTGGAGTCCAAAAGCTTCAAGTGGGGAGGACTGATGAGGTGCTAAAAAATGAAAGTTGTCAGAATGGTGTGTGTTGTGGTTCCTATTATTTGGTAGATTTGGCAATACCAAATGATAAGACAACATCAAACCACTTTTGGATCTCAGGATCTAGCCCTCCTGGATCCAGAGAGGAATCTCTCTATAAAGGTAAAGAAATATATATCTTTGAAGTTCAATTTAAGGTATTAGGCTAGTTATAGGGCACAAGGGTTGTTGTTTGTTTTTGTTTTGTTTGTTTGGTTGGAAAACATGAAAGAAGGGTTCAGTACTATGTAAAGAAGTGAGTAAAGAAGGATTTTAGCAATGGGGAGATAATTCAAAGAAAACACAAGTCCATTGGGCAATGGTGTCATAAAAGGGTTTACTTGTAATTCAATATTCAAGGCTTTCAAATGGGCTAGTCATCTAAATTAGAGGATCTCTTAAGATGATAGTAATGGGATGAAATGATAAGGAAATGAAGGTGAATGACAAGGAAACCTTCCAAGGTGATCACTTAGGAGAAAATCTAGGGACAGGGCATGCCTTAGCCATTTATGATCAAATTCCTACTAAGGCTAACTCTTTAGATAATGGAAAACACTCAAGATGGACACAAAGTGAAGCCTAAGATCAGAGAAAGACTTTTAACCTTATCTGCTTTTGACATTCAACTTAAGGGATCTTAGAAAGGAAAACTATTGGAAAAGGACCCTAGTGAGACAGAAATAACTCTAAATCTCCCAGTTTCCAAATTATTTTCAGTTAAACCAGACAAGAACATCTAAAAACAGACTCTAAATTCATACATTAGAAAGCATGGATAAAACCAACTACTATACTAGTTAAATTATTTTGAATTTTTTCTTAGATTACACAATCAGCAGAAACCATCAAAGATAAGAAGAGCAGGAAGCATTAGGGTACTTTACGGTAGTATATCCTAAGCTAGATTAATGATTCTTATCATAGAAATGAAATGTGATGCATAACAGAGGGGAAAAACAATAAAGATAGAACACTTCACCACTAATTTAGATCAGGATCCAATGAACATGCTTGTCATATTAAAGAGCAACACCAGTCACATACATCATTTTCCAGCGTCTTGATATCAACTAGAAATCATCTCCCAACCTATTTTACAACTAAAACACACAGAACTCTATCTCAATGAAACATCTTACAATCCACGGTTAACCAACATTTACAATGTATTTCTAAAGAGTTCTTATAGCTGAAAGAGTAGCTGTAGAGGTAGATATAACTTTAAATGAAACATTAAAATAGAGGAAGGAGGGTTTTTGCAGCCCATTCTATCTTAATATCCCCGTATTGACTTTTAGTACTCTTTGGATGAACTAGGGGTCTTCGACATGCTGATAATTACTTCAGAGGTATGTTTCTGAGGTACTTTCTCGATGTTTGTACTCTGTTTGTACTATGGGACAAGTAAGGAAAATAAATGACTTTCAGGCCTTCCATACTTTGTAACTAATTCTCTGGAAATCTTAGGACTTCTGTGAGGGTGATAATATTCTTAGGAACTTGATGGAGAATAAAAAACCTTATGGGAGCTTGTCCTTTCTTGGGAAAGAACATTCTGCTGATGTGAAAACGCTGATATGGCCTGTTTCATGCGCTTTAGGATTTATTAGGCTTCTGGATCATTTTAAGGTCTTCAATCTGTATCTTCATCCTTTAAACACTGGATTAAAGCATTTAATATTCAATAATGGGATTTTAATCCCTTTAAAATATCACTGATACTCTTTGCCGCTTCTCTTATGTCTTGTCTGTGGATACACAGGTTTCAATGGCGCTGGAGGGTTTGAAATAGGGCTAATAACTCTAATTTGGATAAACAACATGCTTTGAACCATTTCTGGACGTCTCTCCTGCTATATCTGGGTTTGAAACATGGCGTTGTGTGCTCTATTTTTCCCTGTTTGTGACTGTGAGACAGAATGGATTTTCACCATCTGTGACCCTGCAAAGACACAATAAACCTGTTAAGAACATCAGTGGGAGTCGATGAGGATTGCTCTAGAGGGCCAAGGGAATGGTGGCGCGACGATGAGAATGGTGGATGTAGGCGAAAAAATGGGTAAAAATCATGGCAGAATGGAATAAAACTGGCCTAATGGAGGTTTGGTGCGAGGACAGTTCTGGACCATTGGATTAGACTGATAGATGGTGATCGACGGTCAAGATTCATCGGTGAGGTTGTTTTAAAAGGTTAGGCAGAAGAAATAAATTTAGTGTTAAAACATAAAAGTTCAATGTTTGGGCGAATACAAAGGAAAAAGGCTAAAATGAAGGAGATCGGGGGCCTTTGGTGGAGGGACCGGGAGAGCGGAGGAAGATTGAACGTGGGCCTTTAGATCATGAAAAAGATCAACTGGAGATCTTCCGATGAAGTCCTTTGCAAGGTCTGATGAAAATAATATGGATGGGAATGAGATGTAATATGAGCCGTCTGATTAAAGCAATCAACGGTCAGGATTAAAGTAGGACTATATCGGGGAGGGGTGGTTTTTTAGATGAAAACTGCTGGTTTCACGAAAATTTGGAGTGGTTTTGAAATTTTGCCAAAAAAAAAAAAAACGCGATATACCTCACTGCCTGACACGTGTCCCCCCAAAACCGATTTTATCATGTAATTTTGAAACATTAAATCTCGGACGCAGAAATCTCGCGATATGCATTCTCAGTCGTCGAATGAAGGGCGGAGGGATCTGATGGTGGGGATGAGAGCGTGATATGGAAAGATGCACAAGTGGTAAGCTGGGAAGAGTCAGCGGTGGTTTAAATGCTAACTGTTAGATCTATGAAATGGACGACGAAGATTTAAAAGAGAAATCGGAGGTAAAGGGGCGAGTGAATGAGCGGGGAGAAGAAGAGCCATTGGATCTATCAGAATGAACGGCTGAGATTTAATCGCATCGGAGAAAAGGTAGGGGGCCAACACTCCGAGGTTTTTATTTTGTGATTTAGCACGGACCGTCGGATTAGAGGGGAGATCAACGATCAAGATTTGATTGGAGGGGAGACGATGGGGGGAAAATGGGCGGAGTGCGATTAAATTTGGGTCGTTGGTTCTTGTGGATTGCACGGTCCAGATTAAATTGGTGGAGCGATGATGTTGGGCTCAGGAGCGGAGTGCGATGGTGTCTCAGCCGTCGGATCTATATGGATGGATGGTCGGGATTAGATCAGGGATCACAGATCGGCGGAGACACGGGATGGCACTTCAAACTTTGTGATTAGCGATCATGCGAGGGTCATTGGATCTCTAAATATCGATGGTCAGTATTGAAGCAGAGGTCTATGGAACAAAGTTTCACCGCATTGGAAGAATATACGAAACAAAGGAAAAGGTGGCAAAGGAAAGCTTCGATTGCGATTGCGCGATGGGGTTTAGCACCTGTTTCTGGCGCCGGGTTATATGCGGAGAGGGGGCTTAGGGCTAAGCCGAAAGGGGCTTAATGCCTTAGTTAAAAAATGGTGTTTTTAGGCTAAAATCAATGTTTTTTAAGGAATTTCTTGGCTTTCGGTAAAGGGGAAAAGGGTGTTTTAAAAATGTAAAAGGGATTTTTAGTGGCTTAAAATGATTTTGGAGGCTTTTTAGAGGGATATGGAGGTTATAAGGAAGAAATGGAGGCTTAATGAAAATGAAGGGAAATGAGTGAAAATGGGCAATTACAGAGGCCTTTCGAAGCATTCTTTTTCACAAAAAAGCAGGGTTCTTCAATGGAAACAAAAATGAAGGTCTTTTAAAGGATAGAAGACACATGGAGGCTTCAAGAATGATAGGTTTTCAAAGGAAATGTATCTCTTGAAGACTCAGAAACATATTTAGCCACCTGTTTGCCATGTCAAAAATTTATAGGTGGCTAACAGTGTGGAAACTAAATGACCATGTATATATCGTCATTCTAAATCTGGTACAACTCGTTTCACAGAAAATTGACACTGTATGCTCCAGAAAACAAGTTTTGTTTGTTTTCCGAAACATGAAAAATTGTTTCCAGGGATTGTCCTCCACCTCCACCTCCACCTTATAACACTCATGTGGAGGAGATTCACTATGTACAACCACATGGACTAGTAGTTGAAGTAAACATTTTTATTCCTAAGTTTTCAACATTTTATTTTTTTAGGTTACGAATATATGTGATAATTAATTTGTAGACTAATTATAATTTGTCATTTACATTTTGTACACATGCCCATATGCAAAGTGTTGTCTATGTCGATGTTATGTGGACACATGAGTGGCATGTTGGGTTTCGAACCTCTAATGATGTGGGTCATCAATGCATTCCCCAATCATTGGGCCATAGGTAGGGGATCACCAGGCCCAAATTCATCAAACCCCCATCCTATTTGACTTGCATTTGGACTCGATAGAGGTTAGTAGATTTATATATATGTAATTAAAAATATGGTTCAAAATAATTTATTTCCATTTTGGTTATTTTGTACAAATAATGATCTAATTAGTTTGAATTTGAATGTGTTATATTGTAGTACCATCTTATGGACACTTACTTTGCGCAACTGAACTCAGATAGGAGTTTTGGTGGTACTTAGTGTGGATAGTTTATATATTTTTAGGTTCATTTCATAGGGCACATTCACATGTGATATTTCATACATGGAATTTTTATGGATGTACATGAACATTATTTTAGTTTATGAATGCTTATATTTATGTTTATGGATGTTCATGTGATATTTCTAATTTGTATATATTTTCATATGGATATTTTATTGATACATGTATTCACTAATTCAGTTTATGGATTTCTATCAATATTGTTTATGGATTCTCATTAACTTTTGAAGTGTATGGATCTGTTAAAATTATTTCGCTAATTTTTAAAAATATCCATATACTATAACTTTTATTATTAAAAAATAGCAATTTTGATTTCCGGTTTCATAGAGTAAGAAAATAAGTACAATATTAAGTTCTGATGCAAGTCACTTTGATACTTAAAATGAACTAAAATATATCATGTATCAATTTAATATTGAACATGAAAATAATTACATTCATGCTTCATATTGGCATGTAGAAAGTGTCTTTTAGTGAAATCAACATGTACGTTATTACAATTCAATTTTAAAATTAAGTTGTTTGAATTATAAATTCATCCATATTATAATGAAATATATATATATATGAAAATTTTCTGACCCACCCATATGCCATTGCATGGACAAGTTTTTTAATTATTTCAATCAATTTCTTATCTCAAGGTTTAATTAAAAAACAAAAATAGGATTGAAATAAGTTTTATTCAATTTTAAAATATGTCATGTAAACAAAAAATAGGTTTTATTCAACATTATTTAGTTTTTTATTATCTACAAGAGCTTAGTCATAACATGATATAATTCAATCATATTGAAATTTGATATATAGGTCAAAAAATAATATATGACAACATTTATATAATTTTATATAATGTTATAAACTTTCCTAAATTTACAAGTAGTTATCCAAGTATTTCAATCAATTCCTTATGATTGAAATAAGTTTTATTCAATTTTTAAAAACTCAAATATGATTGAAACAAGTTATATTCAATTTTAAAGGATGTGGAGATGTAAAAGTTACAAGTACAAGTTTTATTCTATTTTATTTTGTTTGAGGTTATCTACAAAATCTTAGTCATAATGCATCTCATCAATAATTATTTTGTGCATACACTGAAATAAATGCACAATGTTAAACTAATTACCTTGAAATTAATGTACATGATACATCTAGTTACATCAAATCAGAAATCAACATCTTCACTGAAATCAATGCATCTAATGCAACTAATCAAATAGGGTGAGAAATAAGGCTCTACACTAAAATCAATGCATCTAATGAAAACAATCAAATAGGATTAGAAATCAGCATTGACAATTAAATCAATGCACATAATGGTGGAAGCAATAAAATTGGATTAGAAATAAATATCTACACTGAAATTAATGCATCCAGGGCCTAAGATCAGGTAAGGACTTTGAACCTATCCTGCTTTCAACATACTCTCAAGGGAAACATTTAAGATAAACATAAAAAGTAGCCTAAGATCAAGTAAGGACTTTTAACCTAGCCTAATTTTGGCATACTCTTAAGGGATCCTTTCAAAGAAAATGTTGGAGATTAACTAGAGGATAGGGCTAACCATAGAATTCACTAGTTCAACTTTAATTAGTAGACTATTCAAGAACTTTCAAAGACAATATCTCAAGTTGTACTCAGGAAACATGGACTTACCAACACTTCCCTGGTTATACTCTATTGAATTATCCTCAAAGCACAATTAGAAGAAAACATAAAGATAAATCATATCAGTGAGATTTAGGGTACTTTTAGAAGTAAATCCTAATCTAAACTTGTTGTTCTTTATCAGAGAAAGTGGAAAGTATGGAAACATAAGAAAAAAAAACAATTACAGTAAGAAAAACATCACCATTGGCATAAACCAGGATCCCATAAATCAACTTGTATATTTGATGTTCAAACTAGTTACAATCTTCAAGTCTAGTATGTCTTTACAGCTTCAAACTTCTCTTCTCAGCCTATCTTTCTTCAATTTTTAACAAAGCTTCAAAAAACTCAATAACTATTTTCATTCAACAAGTATTCAACCAACATTTACAATGGGCTCCTCTTATGATATTTATAGGTAAATTGAGGAGGTGGAGTGAAAGGAAGATCTAACTTATTTAATTAATACAGAGTAAATGCTTCTCGACCTTTGGGAGGCCTAATGGAGAAGATATCTAATGTCTTAACTCTGTTAATTGATTTTTACATTAAATTTCATCTACTTCAGTCACTTTTGTTGACTTTTGAGACTTTTAGTAGCTGGAAATTACTTCTGAGCTATCTTTGGCAAAATATCTTTGACTATGCATTAAATTTCAAGGTATTTTGTGTAAATAGGCTTGTAGGTGGAATTTTTGGCTTTCTGGGGATTAATTGCTTCCATGATCTGGCATTTTTAAAGCGGTATTTTACTGATCTCTCCTGATTTGTCACTTTAAACTTGAAATAAGCCTTTGATATGCTTTTATGCCTTCTTTATCATATTTCTGCTTTATATTGTGTCTTTATCCTTTAAACTGTGGGATTAAGTCTTTTAATCTTCAAGCTCTTGACTTCAATCCTTTCTCTTTATTCCTTGTGATCTTCACTACTTTGTTCAATTTGATGTATATGTGGCTTGCACTGGAGGGTTTTGCTGCGTAGCCAATGCTCATGAAACATTGATTAAAACTTGGAAATTGGACCCTTCATGTCCCTTTTGCATTCAATTCGGCCATAGAGGATCGTCATCCTCGGCCTTATCCCTTTACTAGACCATGGGATAGCTTTTATAGCTTATCCGCCATTAAAACTTGTAACAAACCATCAAAATATTATAAAAACCTGCAAATGGGGCTATAACTACTTCAGAGGGCTTGGTGGAGGGCAAAACGGCAGTGCAGAGGCAAGGGAGCATGTGGAAGGAGATTCGATGGTTGAAACCATAAGAAACAGGGTTTAAATATGCTTGTGGCATGAAAATATGGATAGGCGGTTTTGCACAAAACTGCGAGTGGTTTTCGCGCGGGGTTAAGGTGGTAAGTGGTTTGGGGCTAAATGAATGTGATACAAGTTATCGCTCGACATGTGGCTCTGAAAAACAACCCATTTCACGTTAAAAATGCATGGTGGGAAGGTTTGGCGAGGATGGGCGCGAAGACAGATCTAGACCGTTGGATCAGGGAAATGGACAGTCAGGATTAGAAGAAACATGATGAAAAAAGAAATCCCAGCGCGGTCGGGTGGGACTAGTGGGATTATATGGTGGGGTTTGGTGAGGGCCGTTAGATCTGAAGGAACGGACGGTCCATATCAAAGCATAGATTTAGAATGGTGTATGAGGGGTTGGGAAAAAACGAAGACCTGATGGAGCGAGAGCCGTCCGATCTTGAGGATCAACGGGCAGGATTCCATCGTGGAAATGACTTGGTAGGGGATAGATGGGAGGGAGGATGGTGATGCGAAAGAGCGCAAGCCGTCCGATCTAGGGAGAGTTAGATCAACGGCGGAGGAAGAGTGGGGGGAAAAGGGTCAGGGGAAAAGGAAACACCGAAATGTCGATGGGCCGATGGGGCGATGAGCCGATGGGCTAATGCGCTTGGTCACAGAGCACAATCTTATGGCGGAAAAAGGGGCTCAGGCTTAAGAAAAATGGGCTTAAGGCCTTATATTAAAAATGAAGGTTTTGGACTAAAAATGAAGTTTTTTGAAGGATTTCGAGGGTTACCATAGGTTAGAAAATGGGGTTTAAAACCAAATAAAGTGGATTTATAAGGTTTTAAGGGGATTTTGAAGAAAATAAATGGTAAAAAAATGGGGAAAATGGGTGAAATGAAGGAGTTTTCAAAGGGTTTTTTCAAAGGAAAAGATAGAGGAAAATGGGTCTGAAAACAGTATTTTTATAATAGCAGGGCTTTTCTTTGAAGGTTTTGAAGTGGAGATATCGATGGAATGGATCTTTTGGACAAGGTACACAACAAGGATTCAAGAACTCACAATTTTTCTTAAAAATTGTTTCTTGAAGACTAAAAGACCTGTTTTAGCCATCATTAGTTGTGAATTTTTTTTATTGATGGCTAACAGTGGCTCCACTTGGGAATGGCAGCTCCTTGGAGGTGTCAAGAACCTTAGAAATTTATTTCTCGAATGCAGACCTGTGCCTTATCCATGACAACCTTTTCTTACTTGATCATGCTGCTTAAAAAGATGATCAGTACTTTGTATCAGCAAACAAATTTCTTTTCCCCAAACGACTACCTACACAACCTATTTTCCTAACATTTTTTCTTCATAAGGTGCGCTTGGACCTGCAGACCTTTTGACATCAACATTGTATTCTTTTATTAAAAGCAAGAAACTAATCTAAATCTACCCTTATTTCTTCCATGAGTTAAGATTAAACAGTTGAACTCATAAATTATCTACCTAAGCTACTATCTGTCAGGATTAAGTTGTCTGATATATTTTATTCTCTATATTCTAAAATAGAAAATTAAAACACAACCAAACCAGGATTAAGCTGTCTGATTTGTTGTTGAGACTATGGCATAAAAACAAGCTGCACATAGACTGAAATTTACATAAATTCAAAACAAAATTGTGAAGGCTTAAGATATGAAAATTAAAAATATCCTTCTTTCTTCTTATGACTCAGGTTTTGATCTGATTTGAGCCATTCTTCATTAAACTTACAGGTTCAGGATTTAAGCTTGTTTGAACCTCTACTTTTCTATCCTAATCTAGTCTACTGATAAGCCAAGATTAAACAATTTGGCAAATTTGATTCACTAACCTATCAACAGTAAATTGAAATATATCTAGTCATGATTAGGCTGTATGAATAAATAGCAGTGCTCTCTTTCAAGTAGTGGAATTTAGGCTTGCACATTTTCAGATTTTTCCTTTCATTTTTGGTATGGGGCTATACCTTTCTTCTTTAATTTCTGCCCTCTTTTTCTCTTTTTCTATTGTTTTTGTATTTTTTTTTCAAATTCAAAGCATAAACAAAAACTAACTAAATGCTCACAGACTGAGCTTTATCGACATTCCTACCTACACTAATCTAACTTGGAAATCTCCATTGTTTTATATGATACAATAGTGCTAGTGCCGCCAGTTGAGCAGTGACAAAAAGGAATGAAAAATCTGGCTGCTTGTCAGGGGTAACCATAGTACATATTGAATATTAATCTTCAAAACCAAGGTTATCATAGAAAGTGACAGATTTTTATGTATTTGGCTCTTGAAAACGATCCATGCTTGAGAATTTGGGCCAATTAAGACCTTCATACATTCTTCCATAGGATCAACAAAGAAAAGATGAGAACTCTCTTCTTTTTCACCCTCCATGATTGGTAGATTGTCTACCTCTAAGACATCAGCTTTGAGGACTGCATCTTCAGTATGTTCTTTGGAAGCATCATCAATCTTCACCTGAAAACAACAAGCAGTAAAATTTCTTCTTTCTCTAAATCTATGCTTGCTTGCGATGTAAATTTAGGTTGTTTGGATGATAGATTTATATCAGCAATGGGAGAAGATTTCTCTTGAAAAGATGATATATCCTCAAGAGGGACAGCCTTCATTTATTTTTATCCCCCAAATACTTTCTAGTACTTTTCATTGCTTGGGACAGCTGGTCTGATTTTTTCTTGAATTATGTATTGTTTGCTTTCACAAGGTCTCAGACATGTACTAGCAACAAGGGCTAACCCATTGGAAATAATGTTTTGGTTCATTGGGACAAAGGTAAGTTGGAATCCAGCAAATGTTTTTAACAAGTCCATGGAATCATCTCTATAGGCTCTAAGTCTGGGATGTTTAGCAGTGTATTCCCCATTTACTTGCCTAGTTATCAATTCTGAATCCCCATGAACTATTATCCTCTTGGCCCTTAATTTTTTCAATAAATGTAGGCCTAACAGGAGAGCCTCATACTCTGCTATTTTATTTGTGCATTGGAAGTTTAATCTATAAGAATGACCCTCAGCATGATTATTTTCAGTGTTGTGTACCCATATTCCTGCTCCTGCACCAGTTTTAGAGAAAGATCCATCAAAACGCATACTCCAGAGAGGACTTTTTTCAGATTTTTCACTTATTTCATTGTTTTCCTCTTTGTTTTGTTTACCTAATCTACCATTGTGTTGTTCTTGTAGGTCTGCACTATGTTGAATTTTGTTTTTTTCCTCAATATTTTCAATGTTTTGAGGTTTTATTCTTTGATTTTCATGATCTTCACTATATTTATGACTGTTTTGGACCTCAAGACCTTCAATTTTTTTGTAGTGAATTTCTAATTTTGCAAACTGATCTAATGGTTTTTCCTTTCTCTCCTTTTACTCTATGACTACCACTATGTTTGGATGTGGAGTGACCACTATATTGGGTGATGTTTCATTGATGAATCCTTGCGCATTGGAAATCTCATCATTATAAAGAATGAATGAGTCAAGGTTAGTATGTATAAAATAGAGAGGGGAGTTTTCTGGTCTTTCTTGACTACTCACCATATATTTCATGTGTGTTTCCCTATAGATTCTTCTGGGTTGACTGAAGACAGGGATGGTGGCATAAGTCATATCCATTCGCATAGTACCTTGCAAATTAGCACCCCATGATCTTGAATGAAGCATGCCATATTTGGGGGGTATATCAGCCACTACAATGTTCATCACTAGGATTTTGGCTGGGATTTGAGCTAAGTTAACACAGAGATCTTTTATTAGGCCTAGGCATTTCACTCTGCTTGAATCAAAGGAATATAAATCTTTATAAGTCTAGTTACCTCAAGGTCTAATCTTTCCATTATTACTTTGGGCATGAGGTTATGTGATGCTCCTGAATCAAGCATGGCATTGTGTAGAATATTATCATGGACGTTCAAACTGATGTAGAATGGAGGGGTAGTTCCTTCTTGAAATTTTCCTTCAATCTTAAGACCAAACAGAAGCTATGGTGTATCATCATTCAATTTAACAGTATCATGAATATCTTCTATGTTCAAAGCTTTCAAAACTTGACATCTATATATATTTTGAGTGACTAACTCAGTGAGTGGGACAAAGATTTTGATTTTGGCAATTTCACTCTCTAGGCTAAAGGGAATCTGATTTTTCAAAATGTTTGATTCAGCCTTCTTAGTCATTGATTCATCAGCAAAATCAGCTTACTGATTTATAATATTTATAGCAGTAAAAATGGTTTTTTTAGGAGCACTAGCTGAAATGCTAGTGCTGCTAGGGTCACCACTCTGTTTTTCATTGATTTGGGTGTTTTTTCCCTTGTTTGGATCAGAAATTTCAGCCATTGTTTTATGGTTTTCTTCTGTCTTTTTGGAAGTATTTATAGGGTTGTTTTTGGTACAATTATTAGAGTTTTTCTTACTGGGAGTCTCTTGGTTCTTTTTACTTCTTAGGTCATATGGTTTGGGAGCTCCTATGATAGCATTTTTTGAAATCTTATTCACAATATTTAGTTTCTAGTCTTCTATCATCATAGGGTGTATATAGACCTTGCTTTCTTTCACGGAGGAAATCAGAATCCTCATTGCTTACTCCCAACATGTTTATGTTATCATCCTCTATTTGTTCATTTGTTTCTCCATCCTCAGTAACATAATTTTCTTGAAAAGGATATCTGATCTGTTTATCAACATCTCTTTGTCTTTTCTGAGGTTGATTTCTATTAAAGTTATGATTTTGATTCTGGGATTGGTTTCTATTTTTAGGAGCGGTTTTGTTTTCTCTAGATTGAGATTTTTCATATATGCTCATCCTCTTCATCATCTCCTCCATCATCCTTTCCATTTTTGAGTCAGATGTGAAAGGTGCAGCTTCATCCCTATATGATACCCTCTTCTCAGTCTTCATTCTAGCTCTCTTCTCAATCAGATTTGCTTCCACACTAAGAGCTCCCTTCTGCATGTATTCTAAAGTTAAGGGATCCCTTTCTCTTAGCTGATAGGCCATTTTGGGATCAAATCCTTCAGGGAATTTGGCCAAAGCTGAGCCTTATGGAGGTTTCAAATATGGGGGTAGTGTGTTATAAACACTGTTAAATCTAGTGCAATAATTTTGAACACTTTCCCTAGTGTTTCTTTTGAGGTTGTTGTAATCTGAAAGTATTTGGAGAGGGTTCTTCCTAATTTCCCATTTGTTTATGAATGATTGATGAAAAGCTTGGAGGTCATTAATAATATTAGGGGTTAAGTTTTTGAACCATTTTCTTGCTTCTCCCCCTAAACTTTGAGCAAACAATCTGAGTTTAACGGTTTCATCATCTGTCTCATTTCTATCAAAATAGTCATTCATTTTTTCCACATGTAGTTGAGCAGTAATAGAACCACTAGAATCATATAATGGAATCTTGGACTGATAGTCATGTGGCAAATTTACTAAAGGTAAAGGAAGGACTAGAGGAGCATACCATGTTGCCATGATAGGAGGTTGTGGAAACAATGGGGGGTTTATGAAAGGAGGGGGAGGATGGAATGGAGTAGTTTGAACAGTGGATGTATGAATAACAGAAGTACTTGGACCAGCAAGAGACTGTTGAGAAGATCTAGGATGAGAGAAACCAAAGTTATGAATGAAATGCGGATCAGGTGGGGTGGTTTCTCTACTATCAGTATGTTCACCGCTATGTTGGGGTGAGTGTGGAGGCTCAAAGTCTATCTGATCTATATCACTAAGTGACTTAGTTCTGGATAGGTTTCTTATGAATGGTAAGTCAACTTGTGTATCTTGTAGAGATGAGAGATTTTCAGGGACAGAATTAGCTCTATGAATTGGTCTGACAATAGTTGAAGTCTTGGATCTAGGAGATTTCCTAAGGATACTTTCTGGATTATCAACTATCTCAGGAGGATTTGGGTCAGGATAGTCTCTAGTATAAATTCCTCTAGAAGCCACTATGTGGTGTTTTTAGACCTAATGGTGAGAAAAGTCCAACCAAGTATGAAAGTATTTTAAAGGCTAACTAATCTTTTTCAAATAAAACTCAATCCTCAAAGTCTTCTTAACTAGGTTTGAATGATGTTTGAAGGATAAAATAATTTCCCAGTGGAGTATTAGGAAAAACCAGTGGGGTTAGCAAGCCTACTGAATACCAATGGAGTCGCCAGGTGAAGGATTTTTACTTGTTTTCAAGGTTTGGTTGTTGTTCACCATCAACAATCAATAATAACCAGTCTTGGTGACACTTGTCTCATTTAGAAATAGGGGTTAGTTGAGTTGTGAAGTTATCTATTACTTAATATTCTCCAGTGTGGTTGCCACTATGTTAGGGCTCTCGTAGTTTGCAAGATTGGCAAGAACAAATGCTGTAGGACCTACATCAGACCACTTTGGAATCCTAGGATCTAGCCCTTCTGGATTCAGAGAGGGATCTCTCTATATATGTTTAGAATGATATGCTTTTAAAGCTCATGATATGATATTAGGCTAGTTATGAAGTACAAGGGGTTTGTTTGTTTGTTTTGGTTGGGTAGGATATCATCAAAATAAAGGAAGTCTCTTGAAGGGTAAAGGTGTGAGTGAGTTGAAAGAATGGTTCAGCTGATAGGATAGGTAAGAGACAATATCAATCCATTGGGCTATGGAGTCACAAAAGGGTTTAATTGCATATAAAGTTTCAAGAGTGGTCCTGGGCAAGTTGTTAGGTCCCTATAGTACTAGTATAGTCCCTTATTGTCGTTAGTGTAACCCCTTATTGTTATTATTATACCCTTGTAACTTCCATATTGTTATTATTGTGCCCTTAAATTATTATTGTTAGGTTGGCTAGGATAACATTGTGGCCCCACTAGGATTACATTATGGCCCCATGGACTCCTATATATAGAAAGGAGTTTTTGTAAATTGTATCATCCAAGAATTGTTCATTTATGTAATGTATTCTGAGGTTTCCTCAAGTGGCTCATTTTATAAGGTGTTGATATCTCTTTTCTTCTTTTTGGAGCTGGTTTCCCAACATTTGGTATCAGAGCTTTGGATTCTAGGGTTTCGCTGCTCCAAACAGGTCATCGTGGAATTTTCGATATAAATTTTTTTCTACTAAGTTTTAGAAGCTGAAATTTTTAGGGTGAGAAGCTGAAATCCCGAGGAAGATTGTCTAAAATTTTCAGAGCTTGTTTCACAATATTTTCGGATATATGATCTGTGGAAGTTAGGTCGTTTTTTAAGGCTCCTAAATAGGTCATCGTGGACTTTATGCTATAACTTTTTTTCTACTGACGTTCAGAATCTGAAATTTTTATGGTGCGAAGCTGCAACCCTAAGGAAACTCGTCAAAAACTTTCAGAGCTTGGTTCGCAATATTTTTTTAGATATGATCTGTGGAAGGTAGTGCTTTTTCAAGCTCCCGACTTCATCTCAAAGAGGTGATCGTGGGAAAAGTTCAATAACTCTCTCTCTGGGCATCGGATTGGAGTGCTGTAAAAATCGATCACAAGAAAACGGAATGTAGTTTCTTGGCTATCAATTTCAGAGAAGAAGGATGAAATAGTGACACGTGTCAAGTCGTACAAGTTCGCTATACTGAACCAGTCCATAATTAGGTCATTGTGGGAGATTGGACACAACTTTTTCTTGGAGAATCCAAATTAGGTTAGACCTATGGCATTCGAAAGATAATTCAGAGGGCTACGTTGGTACTAAAAATCAAATATTGAAGTGCTGCAATCACAAATATAATCCAATTTCAATATCGAGCTCCTCAAAAGCAAGAAAAAGGTGTGTATTTTTTTTTCCGAATTGCATAAGTCTTGTTTGAAGAATCAATTTGAATTGATTCCAAGGGCATATTGTAGAATAGATATCAGTATTGGGTTCTAAAAGATGCCCCGTAAAATAATTCAACACCCATTAAGCCTTCAGAAGGCTCTACTATGACTCATGAAGATGAAGAATTGCAACATGATCTATCAAAATTACAAGAGCAAGTGCAACAAATTTCACTCTCGCAAAGAGCAACAAAAAATGAAATGGAAGTTTTGAAGAAAGGCATGGAAGCTAAGATGGATGGCATGCAAGCTAAGATGGATGGCATGGAAGCTAAGATGGATGGCATGGAAGCCGGCATGGAATCTAAGATGGAAAACATGAAGAATGATCTAAAAACAGACATCGAAGGTTTGACAAAGTTGATACAAGAAATGTTTCCTAATGGTGAAAATATAGTAGAAGAACCTCATGATGAGAACAAAATCAATGTTAATCGTGATTTGATAAACTCTAATGTTGGTGGGAAGAACCACCATATTCCAAAAATGGATATGAGGAAGTTTGATGGAAAGGATCCTGTAACATGGATACTACAGATGGAGCAATATTTTGATCTCCATAACGTGCAAAACACAAAAAAGGTACGCATTGCAACTTTACATTTAGAACAAAATACATTTGTATGGTATCGATGGCTTTGCTCCCGTAAAAAAATTGTCACTTGGTCAATTTTTACACAAGAAATGATAGCACATTATGAGGATACAAAGAGCAACACCTTCTTTAGCCAATTGATAAATCTCAAACAAAAGGGTTTAGTGGGGCATCACATTGAGGACTTCCAAAATTTGAATATAAGGGTAACTGATATTCCAGAGGAACACAGGATCGATCTCTTCATAGGCACTTTAAAGGATAACATCCAACATGAAGTTCGCGTTTTGGAACCGGATTCATTGGAGAAGGCATTCAAGTTGGCAAGAAAAGTTGAATGTAAAATAATGGCGACAAGGAAGCCTACCACTCAATTCTATAAAGAAGGAAGTGTTGCTACGCCTAGATTTCCACAACCTACAAGGTTGACACCACAAAAAATGGAAGAAAAAAGAGCAAAAGGGCTTTGCTACAGTTGTGATAGCAAATACACTAAAGGTCATAAGTGTGCTGAGAAGAAATTATTTTACATAGATTGTGAAGAGGAAGAAGAAAATGAACAAGAAGAGGATATACACCAGGAACCAGCCCTAGAAGAGGAAGAAATGAATCCTACCATATCATGTAATGCATTGGCAGGAATTACCACTCCTCAAACTCTCAAGATAGAAGGACATATCAAGAAGAAAAAGGTAATAGTGTTGATTGATTCAGGTAGCACCCATAATTTTATTCATTGTAAGGTAGCCAAGGAATAAAATTGTTTCCTATACCCAGCACCAGAATGTCAAGTGATGGTTGCAAATGGAGGAACTATAAATTGCTCTGGAAAATGCCATAATATCAAGCTAACCATGGGGGAATATGTATCGACTAGTCCAATGCTTTCCATTCCTATGGGAGGTGATGATGTTGTACTAGGAGTACAATGGTTACAATCTTTGGGGACGGTAGCTTTTAATTTTCAAGAACTTTTCTTGAAATTTTTTTCAGAAGGAAAGGAAGTCGAATTACGGGGTATTGCAGGGAAGCCAGGAATGATAATAAGCTCTAATGTCATGACAAAGCTTCTAAAGAAAGAACAGCGAGGCGTAATTGCACAATTATGCTCACTAGAAGTTCCAACATCAAAATCATCTATTTCTGCAGATCTCCAACAAGTCTTGGACAATCATTGCAAGGTGTTTGAAACTCCCAAAGGACTCCCACCTATTCGTGATCATGATCATGCTATTCATTTGATTCCAGGAAGTGTTCCTCCAAACATCAGGCCTTATAGATATCCTTACTTCCAAAGAGCGAAATTGAACATATGATTGCAGAAATGTTAGAGGCGGGTATAATTCAACCCAGTCAAAGTTCTTTCTCTGCTCCTGTAGTGTTGGTACACAAGAAGGATGAATCATGGCGAATGTGTCCGGATTATAGGGAGCTCAATAAGCTCACCATTAAAGAAAAATTTCCCATTCCTGTGATTGATGAATTATTGGATGAATTACATGGAGCAATTTATTTTACCAAGTTGGATCTTCGTTCAGGATATCATCAAATTAGAATGAAGACTGAAGATATTCCAAAAACAACATTTCTAACTCATGAGGGTCATTATGAATTTCTGGTCATGCCTTTTGGTCTTACCAATGCACCTTCTACATTTCAAGGGTTGATGAATTCCATTTTCAAACCCTTCCTTAGAAAATTTGTGCTAGTATTTTTTGATGATATACTAATCTACAGCAGGTCTTGGAAGGACCATGTTGAACATGTTGACAGGGTGCTCAAACTATTGCAGGAGAAACAATTATATGCAAAAACATCCAAATGTTTCTTTGGAGTACAAGAGGTGGAATATCTGGGTCATATTATATCTCACGAAGGTGTTAAAGTAGACCCTAACAAAATTAAAGCCATTAAGGAATGGAAAGTCCCCACGACCATAAAGTAGTTGCGAGGATTTCTCGGGTTAACAGGGTATTATCGCAAGTTTGTTAAGAATTATGGGAGAATAGCAGCACCTCTAACAACATTATTGAAGAAAGATGCATTTTCATGGACTCCTGAAGCAACTAAGGCCTTTGAACATCTAAAAGAGGCAATGTGCCTAGCACCGGTCTTAGCTACGCCAGACTTCACAAAAACCTTTATTGTGGAATGTGATGCCTCAGGAAATGGAATTGGTGTTGTTTTAATGCAGGAAGGAAGACCCATTTCTTTTGAAAGTCGTCCAATCAAAGGAAAGTATTTACGTAAACCTATTTATGATAAGGAAATGTTAGCAATACTGCATGCACTAAAGAAATAACGAACTTACCTAATGGGAAGACACTTCAAGGTAAAAACTGATCGTGATAGTCTTAAACACTTTTTGGAACAAAGAATATCTTCAGAAGAGCAACAAAAATGGGTCACAAAGATGCTGGGTTATGACTTTGAAATAATCTACAAAAAAGGAAAGCTTAATGTTGTTGCAGATGCACTCTCAAGAAAGAATGAAGAGGTGGAAGAATTGCTTTGTGCCATTTCTATTATCCAACCAGATTGGATAACCGAAGAAAGAGATGAATGGAAGAAGGACAAAGATGTATGGACACTCATTCAAAAGTTGCAGCAAGATCCTAGTACATCTGATACATTTAGTTGGAAAAATGATTCCTTATGGTACAAACATCGCTTATATCTTTGTAAGAATTCCCAACTAAAACAAAAGATTCTTCTGGAATTGCACACTTCTCCTTTAGGAGGACACTCAGGATTTTTAAAAACTTACCACAGGGTGAAGAAAGAATTTTTTTGGATGGCCTTAAATCTGATATTCAAAAGTTTGTGGCGGAATGTTTGGTTTGCCAGCAGAATAAAGTGGAGACAATTAAGACCCCGGGACTTCTACAACCTTTATCCATTCCAAGTCAACGTTGGGAGGAGATTTCAATGGATTTTATCACAGGTTTACCTAAGTCAAAAGGAAAGAGTGTCATCATGGTGGTAGTTGATAGACTTACCAAGTATGCACACTTTTGTGCATTATCTCATCCATTTAAAGCAAGTACAACTGCTACTACATTTATGGACACAATTCAAAAGCTACATGGAAACCCAAGGGTTATTGTGAGCGACAGAGATCCCATTTTTACTGGAAATTTTTGGATGGAGTTATTTTCTTGTTTGGGTACTCAATTAGCTCATACCTCATCTTATCATCCTCAATCTGATGGTCAAACTGAGATAGTAAATAAATGTTTGGAAGGATATCTTCGTTGTTTTGTATCTGATAAACAAACACAATGGGTCAAGTGGTTACCTCTCACCGAATGGTGGTATAACACTTCCTTCCATACTGCAGCAAAAATGACCCCATTTATGGCACTTTATGGATATCATCCACCATCCATCACATCATATTTAAGAGATAATTCGAAGGTTCAAGCAGTGGAAGATCACATCGAGCATCAGCAAGAAGTTCTCCAACTCTTAAAGGATAACCCGAATTTGGCACAAAATCGAATGAAACAACAAGCAGATCAATATCGCAGCGAGAGAAGTTTTGATGTAGGAGATTGGGTATTTTTACGGCTACAACCATACAAACAAATGTCCCTCAAGCAAGCTAAGAAGGATAATAAATTATCGCCAAAGTACTATGTTCCTTACAAGGTGTTGCAAAAGATTGGTACTATGGCATACAAATTGGAGCTTCTTGCTTCTTCACTAGTGCATCCAATTTTCCATGTTTCATGCTTAAAGAAGGTTATAGGTGAAAATCTTCCAGTTCAAACAATATTGCCAGAACTTGATGAGGAAGGAAAATCATATTGGAACCTGAAGCGGTCATGGAAACAAGAACTCGACAGCTACGGAATCGATCAATTTCAGAGTATCTCATCAAGTGGAAGAACTTACCCACTGAAGATTCTACATGGGAGGATGAGAATTTTATACAGAAGCACCCAAAGCTACTCAAGCGTTGAGGACAACACTCTTTTGAAGGAGAGGGGCATGTTAGGTCCCTATATTACTAGTATAGTCCCTTATTGTTGTTAGTGTAACCCCCTTATTGTTATTATTGTACCCTTGTAACCCCCATTTTATTATTATTGTGCCCTTAAATTATTATTGTTAGGTCGGCTAGGATTACATTGTAGCCCACTAGGATTACATTATGGCCCCATGGACTCCTATATATAGAAAGGAGGTTTTGTGAATTGTATCATCCAAGAATTGTTCATTTATGTAATGTATTGGAGGTTTCCCCCTCGAAGTGGCTCATTTATAAGGCGTTGATATCTCTTTTTTTTTCTTTTTTGAGCCGGTTTCTATATCAAAGGATCTCTTTAATTTTATTTTGTGGTATGGAACATTGAGAAGTGTGGTGAAAGAAGCAAACATATAAGAAAACAAAGGGAAACCTAAGATCAGGTAAGGACTTTGAACCTATCCTACTTTCAACATACTCTTAAGGAAAACATTTAAGATAAACATAAAAAGTAGCCTAAGATCAAGTAAGGAATTTTAACCTAGCCTACTTTTGGCATAATCTTAAGGGATCTTTTCAAAGAAACTGTTGGAGATAAACTAGAGGATAGGGATAACCATAGACTTCACTAGTTCAACTTTAATTAGCAGACTTTTCAAGAACTTTCTAAGACAATATCTCAAGTTGTACTCAGGAAACATGGGCTTACCAACACTTCACTGGTTATACTCTATTGAATTATCCTCAAAGCACAATTAGAAGAAAACATAAAGATAAATCATATTAGTGATATTTAGGGTACTTTTAGAAGTAAATCCTAATCTAAACTTGTTGTTCTTTATCAGAGAAAGTGGACAGTGTGGAAACATAAGAAAAACAACAATTACAGTAAGAAAAACATCACCATTGACATAAACCAGGATCCCATAAATCAGCTTATATATTTGATGTTCAAACCAGTTACAATCTTCAAGTCCAGTAGGTGTTTACAGCTTCAAACTTCTCTTCTCAGCCTATCTTTCTTCAATTTTTAACAGAGCTTCAACAGCCTCAATAACTATTTTCATTCAACAAGTATTCAACCAACATTTACAATGGGCTCCTCTTATGATATTTATAGGTAAATTGAGGAGGTGGAGTGAAAGGAAGATCTGACTTATTCAATTAATACAGAGTAAATGCTTCTCAACCTTTGGGAGGCCTAATGGAGAAGATATCTAATGTCTTAATTCTGTTAATTGATTTTTACATTAACTTTCATCTACTTCAGTCACTTTTGTTGACTTTTGAGACTTTTAGTAGTTGGAAATTACTTCTAAGCTGTCTTTGGAAAAATATCTCTGACTGTGCATTAACTTTGTAGGTCTTTTGAGTAAATAGGCTTGTAGGTGGCATTTCTGGCTTTCTGGGGATTAATTGCTTCCATGATCTAGCATTTTTGAAGCGGTCTTTTGCTGATCTATCCTGATTTGTCACTTTAAACTTGAAATAAGCCTTTGATATGATTTTAGGCCTTCTTTATCATCTTTCTACTTTATACTGTGTCTTTATCCTTTAAACTGTGAGATTAAGTCTTTTAATCTTCAGGCTCTTGAATTTAATCCTTTCTCTTTATTCCTTCTGATCTTCACTACTTTGTTTAATTTGATGTACAGGTGGCTTACGCTGGAGGGTTTTTCTACATAACCAATGCTCATGAAACATTGATTGAAACTTGGAAATTAGACCCTTTATGTCCCTTTTGCATTCAATTCGTCCACAGAGGATATTCATCCTCAGCCATATCCATTTACTGGACCGTGGGACAACTTTTATATCTTATCCACCATTAGAATCTACAACAAACCATCAAAATATTATAAAAGCCTGCGAATGGGGCTATAACTGCTTCAGAGGGCTCCACGAAGGGTGAAAAGGAAGTGCAGAGACAAGGGAGCATGCGGAAGGAGATTCCATGGTTGAAACCATAAGAAACAGGGTTTAAATCTTCTTGTGGTGCGAAAATATAGATAGGTGGTTTTGCAGAAAACCGTGAGTGGTTTTCGTGCGGAGTTAAGGCGGTAAGTGGTTTGGGGCTAAATGAACGCAATATGGGTTATTGCTCGACACGTGGCTCTGAAAAACTGCCCATTTAGCGTTAAAAGTGCATGGTGGTAAGGTTTGGTGAGGATGGGCGCAAAGACAGATCTAGACCGTTGGATCGGGGAAATGGACGGTCAGGATTAGAAGAAACATGATGAAAAAAAAAAGCCCAGCGTGGTCAAGTGGGACAGGTGGGATTATATGGTGGGGTTTGGTGAGGGCCGCTAGATTTGAAGGAACGGACGGTCGAGATCAAAGCGGAGATTTAGAACGGTGTATGAGGGGTCGGGAAAAAACAAAGACCCAATGGAGTGAGAGCCGTCCGATCTTGAGGATCAACAGCCAGGATTCCATCGCGGAAATGACTTGGTAGGGGACATACAAGAGGGAGGATGGCGATGCGAAAGAGTGCAAGTTGTCCGATCTAGGGAGAGTTAGATCAACGACAGAGGAAGAGCGGGGGGGAAAGGGACAGGGGACAAGGCAACGTCGAAATGCTGATGGGCCGATGGGCCGATGAGCCGATGGGCCGATGCGCTTCGTCACAGAGCCCGGTCTTATGGCGGAAAAAGGGGCTCAGGCTTAAGCGAAAGGGGCTTAAGGCCTTATATTAAAAATGAAGGTTTTGGACTAAAAATGAAGGTTTTTTAAGGATTTTGAGCGTTATGATAGGTTAGAAAATGGGGTTTAAAACCAAATAAAGCGGATTTATAAGGTTTTAAGGGGATTTTGAAGAAAATAAAGGGTAAAAAATGGGGAAAATGGGTGAAATGAAGGGATTTTCAGAGGGTTTTTTCAAAGGAAAAGATAGAGGAAAATGGGTCTGAAAACAGTCTTTTTATAACAGCAAGGCTTTTCTTTGAAGGTTTTGAAGTGAAGATATAAATGGAATGGATCATTTGGACAAGGTACACAGCAAGGCTTCAAGAACTCGCAATTTCTCTTAAAAATTGTTTCTTGAAGACTAAAAGATCTGTTTTAGCCATCATTAGTTATGACAAAATTTTATTGATGTCTAACACAACCTATGTCTCTCCCCCTCATTACTCATTCACTATCTCTCTCTCACTCTCTCTCTCACTCTCACTCTCTCTCTATGGCATCATCCTACAACTTCATTGAATATGTCCCTCCCTCTCTCATTATCTCTCCCCATTCTCTCCACTTGTCATTCTTTGTCTTTCCATCTCACCCCCAAAAATACACTCTCTCCATCTCTCCCTTATCACTCCCTTTCTCTCTATCCACCTTTCTCTCTCTATATGTCTTGAAATTCTTCCTTCCCTATCTTTTCCTCCAAATCCATCTCTCGATCTCCATCTCTTTCTCAGAGACTCTCTCCTCCTCTCCCACTCTATCTCCTCTATATTTCAAAAAAAAAAAAAATACTTTGACAATTAAAATTTATGTTTAAATACTTTATTTTATTTTTATGTCTTACAACAATTTTTTTTTTATATATAATACATATTTAAAATGTGTGTTGTACATTCACCTTGAGGGAAAATGATAAATTTTCATCAAAATATTATATAAAAATTTCTAAAATAGTAATGTTTCAACTACCTCCATCTGAGATACATAAAGTGCTTCATGTCTTCCAATTGAAATTGTTTAGGTTTCATTTCTTTAGCTAGCTTTAGGTTATGATTACTTCAAGATTTTAAAAATATTATATACTTATTATTTTATAATCATAAAAAAATATGTTAAATAAAATTAACATATCGAGTCAACTTGCATGACTCTTTTTGTGTTGATGTCTCTTTTATTGACTCCAACGACATATATCAACCACATTTATTAATGTGGTTGTGCTAGTATATATTATAGTATAACAATTTTTATATTATATTAAAGATAATAATATTATATAAATCCAAAATTAATAAATTTAATATTAACATTAAAATATATTAATATTATATTTCATAATTTAATTTAATAATAATAATAATAATAATAATAATAATTTTTTAATATCAATATTAAATTTAATAAGGTTTCTATATGACATGATAAAAAAAGTTATAATAAAATTTTGAATTTTGAAATGTGGTAAAAATTTAACTTTTAGATATTTATTGATTTTAAAATCTAAATTATGAGATTAAAAAAACAAATTTTAGAGGCTTGCTTGAGCTATATAGCTCGGTCGACCCATAGCACTCGATCGAGCCCCTGTTAACCACGTAAATGGCTCAATTGAGGGTTTACGAAACCCTTGATCGAGAATTTGGATTTGAAATTTAAATGCTTGATCGAGCACTTTAAGCACTCAATCAAGCCTCTAAAGTCCTAAAATCCACAATTTCAGCACCCCTTCTACAAAATTTCCTACAACACCATTTTGTACCCTAGAGGACATAGGGAAAAATTTGTCCTTAGGTGGCAGAGTTAGTCATGTTGGATTCATGAAGGAAACCTCTATCTAATGGCATATGATATTTTTCATATAATTGATTTTAAACATAATGCATGGAATTATTTTGAATGGTTTTAAATAGGTTGAATAGAAAATCAATATTATACAATATACACACCAAAAAACCTTCAAAAAATACCACTATAGTGATTTATGAGTCCTCTTCAAAAGGGTACCCTTGGTTTTTCAATTTATTTAAATAGTCGAAAAAAAGAACTTACACAAACATGTGTCTACAAAATGAAATTAAAATATTACTTCACCAACTTCAAAAAATAAAATAAAAATATAATTTTTCATTTAAAAAATAAATTTTTAATATGAAAAACTTAGCTCTATCCATGTAGATAATGCGTGTATATATATATTAAAAATTACACATTTTAGACTGAGTTACGCTATGTGAACACACACACATACCTCTTAAGATGTATGAAAAATTTCAAGAAAAAACATTTCTTTTAATGGAAAATTGACATATTATACAAAAAAAAAATTACAAAAAATATCATTAGGAGAACAATAGAATTCTTCACAATTACTCTTTTGATTCCAAATAAAAATTCACAATTCTTATATGAATGTTAAAGGCTTCAATTCGATAAAAGATGAAAAACTTGAAATTTCATCACCACATTTGGCCCAAAAGTGTAACCAATCTTCATGAATTCACTCTCATATGATTCTTGTTTGAGGAAATTTAGGTGTCATTGTAAATCACTTAACGAGATCTACAACATGGGATTATTTTCATCAACATTTTAGACAATAAAAAATGGTTTTTTTTTTGGTTTTTCAACAATTTCACTTCAAAAACATCATCATATAATTAAAACATTTTTCTAGTATGAGTTTTCCTTAATATGGTTTTTGAATCACTCAAATAATATATTAAATGTAGAATTTTTCAACAAAACACTAACGGGTAGTCCAAGATGCATCACTTCCAGACATGTAAAAGTGCATTTCATTTTTATTTATCTTCCTTGGATTTTTTTTATTAGCACTATTTATGAAATTTTTTGTACATATCAAATGAAGAGATATTGATCCCATCTCTCCCTCGGTAATATTACATTTTATAGCAAATTAGTGATAATGTTTTGCAGGTTCCAAGAAGATCAATTTATGCACAAGTCGTTTTCAAAGACCAAATTATTTCTGAAGAGTACGTCTCAATGAGAGCATGAAGAAGTCAAGTCCATGTCAAATCACATCCATTATGATATTGCTTCTCTTTCATTTTCCTTTCTCTAAGATTACAGTTCATCCATATTGAAGCCTAATATTCCATCTTCCTACTACTAGATCATGACTTCAAAACCATTTTCCCATTGTAAGTGAATTACTTTCTTTCCTCACTTACACTTCACAACTAGCTCATGAATAAATTCATTAAGCTCACTTATAATGTTGATTTACCCCATTGTCCTCTTCATTTTTTCCAAATAAATCATTATTGATAAGTTCAAATCTTTCATCTATGGTCCTCTACATTATTACTTTATGCTTGTGTTAGATCATAGGGGATTCATTAAGTCCCTCCTTCTAACAAGTCTTAACCCATCAAATTGAGCACATTATTTGGGTTCAGGACTAGATACATTTTTATCACCTTGAGGATTTCATGCCTTAGTGGCAATTTCTCTCACCAATAAATAGTCGGAATACATCAATATCCCCTCTATTGAAATTGTAGCAAGGAATGGATTCTTTGACTTGTGCCTTAGTCAAAGATTCTAGTTCGAATCGAATCTCTTAGTTGCTTGAGTTAACTACAAATTAACATGTGTTATGTGGCCTATCATCGAGTTGTAGTCTATTAATTCGAGTTAGATGGGATGCAGTGAGTTGTGAACTAGTTTATGGATAAAATTAGCTATCTAGTGGAGTTAACTCTAGTGTTTGTTAGTTAATTGATATCTAGTTCTAGAATAGAGATAGAATTTAGTTTAGTTGAGTAGTTTGACTTTGTGTTATCTCAATTAATCTAATTTAACTATAGTAGCTTCTAAAATTATCCCTAGTAGGTCATGTAATTCAAATTTCCTATTTTGATTGGATGAAGGTGTAGATATATTTATTCATTGTACATAGGTTTTTGTGATGGGATATTGAGAAGAAATTAGAGCTAGAGAGGCTTGAGAATTGAGCATGCCTATTTCTCTTGGGAATTGTGCAAGGAAATAGGATAAATTCCTATTTTTTAGGGGTTTAATTGCGAAAGGAAATAAGAGCTTCCTTGCAAGATTATTTTGCTAAGTGTTGGGTAGTCTTATAGAGTGGTTATTACTATTATAGGGAGCTTCAAGCTTAGAGTAGATTCTATGTAATATATCATATTATTGAGTTGATTTAATACAATAATTATGGTTTTTCCTAGTTGGGTTCTCGAGATAAATTTTTGTGTGTGGTTGATCTATGTGTGATTGTGTTTATATTCATTGTTTTCTTTCCGTAGAATTTTGGTAGAGAAATCTTGTGTCTTTTGTAGATCAATTTTCTCTCATTAGAAGTTGCAAAATTTCAAGGATTTTATACATGGTGTCATATCTGAAAACAAGATAGCGACCAAGTTCCTTGATTATATTCAAAGCACATTGAAGAGAAGACTATTGGTGCAGGAACTCTACAAGTGCAGGAATTATGTCATCCTATGGTTTGGGGATAGATCATGCACTAGAAAGGACTTTGAATTTTTTTTCATGGAAGGATATAATGGAGGTCATGTTATATGACAATGGGGTTTTGGAATACATCAAGGTTGATATTCCTAAACCTACTGTAACAAATTCACAAAATCGGGCTCAATGGAAGAAGGGCATTGCCAAAGCTAGGAGGATGATCCTAGAAGGAGTCAGGGACCATATTGTTCCAAACATGCATGAAAGGGATACACCATTCTAGATGTGGAAGGCCCATACTTATTTATTTCAAATAAGTAGTGATGCCAGAAAAAAAAATTTGATCAACAAATTGAGGATTGAAGGCCTACTTCAAGCATTTTTCTTTAGGTCAGGACAAGAATATTGGTGTTAGGATTGAGAGACTCTAGAAATTGGAGGCAGATTCTTCTGTAGTCTTGAAGATCAAAGAATATATTTCTTAGAGTAGATGATCTGAAAGGAGTATATTAGTTATATTGTGCTAAGTGTCCTTTCGATAATATAAACATGTACAATTTGTCTCCATATATTTGCTTAAGGAATGGGAGATTTAACCATGAACTATAGATGAATTAGTGAACTTTAAGCATGTAAATAAGCCTTAAAAACACTAAAAAATAGTGCATAACAGAGAAAAACATTCACACATAAGTTTTACACAGTAGGCATGATGAAGCAGTTCACCCCTGCTGGTCCAACTCTCAATGGCATGTCCCTCTTTTTCATTATTCTCAAAATTGTAAATTACATGTGTTTACAGGCCTGTAATGGCTATTATATCAGCACCTGTGGCTCCAGAATGCTCAAATTAGTCTAGCTAGACTCTTGTTTCACCAAAATTGGTCGAAAATTGACATCCCAATGCATTTTTCCCAATGTCAGCTAGAAAAGCTCCACTAAATGTGGAGATAGACATTTAACTTAAGTTAAATTGATAGAAAGCCCTAAAATTTAGGGGTGCGCTCTAGAATGGTCGGATGGTTTAAATATAGCATTAAATTTTAAAGAAGGGGTGGTCACATACCAACCTCGCTGTAACCTTCGTTGATAACTGTTTAAAACTCCATGTAAAGGCTTGGAACCGAAAGTGTCATTATTCTGCAACCCTTAACATTTAAAATTTTGAAACCCCGCCATGTGATAGGTTAACACCACCCACCGGAGGTTACGGTGAACTCAAACCATTAATTTTAATTGTTATTTAAAACTATGTCATGTGAACTGAAATGTCACCGACAGTTGAGTTTACTGTTGCGGTTATAGCAGAGGCCCACGTTTGTGGGCGCAAGGCCACATGAGAGGGGGGGATGGCCCTTTGGGGCTAGCCTCCCAAGCCCCCGAATGTGAAACATACAAACCATAAAGTTAAACTCAAAGATGATATGGTTCAGAACTTCACGTAGCGTGGGCGATAGCACACGGTTTTGGCGGACAACAGGTCTAGGGGTCGATTCTCGTTGACTCCAAATAAATTTTACAACATAATTCTGAGGACATGTGGCGACCTCTTGAATTTCCTCATGTTTCTCATTGTTTGGTCAATAAAAAACCATCAAACAGTCCAAAATCCTCCATACCACCAACGATAAATGGCTCAAAACAGGCCACGTGGTGCCATCCCGTTGGTTGTGGAAAAATGGAATATTCCAAGTATATACCTACTGACTATACCTGCATGCTGACTCGGCATCTAGTCACACAATTTTTTTGTTTGGGAAAATGGATAGAACATGATATCTTCCTCATATGACATCGGTTTTTCGAACCATTCACAGCGCCAGAATCGGAACAACGATACTTTTCCGGTCACTCAGGTTCGGGCGTGTTTCAAGAACTTTCATTTTTTAGCATAAGACATGATATCCTGATAACATCTCCACATTGGGAATATTTTGGACACCAAAATACTTTGATCACATGTTCAGAAGATGAGGGTACAACTCCCTCACCTTTTCCACTTTCATCCATCTTTCCTTACTTGGTTTGCTGCCCTTGAGCCAAATCTAAAGATAATCGACACTTCCCCTCTTAGAAGTAGTGTCCTCCTGTCAAGGATGAAATCCTCCTTGAGCTTGTCCAGAAGTTCTGACGTGAAATATTCTATTGATGGCCGTTGAATATCACTCCCTTGATCATCAATCAAAGGAGGCTCCTACAAACATAAATTCTCCACATTGACAAGGGAATACATTTGCATATATGAAGGCAAGTCAAGTTGAAATGAATTATTACCAACTTGTTTAATAATCTTGAATGGACCATAACAAATAGGCTTGAGATTTTTACCTTCTCCTTGCATCCTTGCTTTGCTTATGTAAAACCATAATTCATCTCCTTCATGAAACTTGTGATCAACTCTATGTTTGTCATGCTTCTCCTTGTACTTGCTTTAACTCTTCTCAACTTGTTCTTGAACTTGTTGATGAATAATCTAAATTTTCTCAATGAACTTTCGAGCCTTGCCAATATCACTATGCCCATCAATTTCAACATCCTTCTCATAGATGAAGTCTAATGGTGATTTTGGAAAATACCCAAAGTAGGATTCAAAAGGTGAAGTATTTGTAGTAGAGTTCTTGGCTCGGTTGTAAGCATGTTGAAAGTAATGCAGTTTTTCATCCCATAACTTGGGATGTTTGTTGCAATATCCTCTCAATAGATGCACAACAGTTTTATTCACCACCTCGGTTTGGTCATCCATTAGGGGAATTTGGAGGTCTAAAATGGGCCTCCTAAGAAAAATGTACAACCAAAATAAAATTTATAAGAACCAATAGGATTCAAGATGATGATGTCAACCACGGGGATGATTCACCATTTTTCAAGTAAAAAAGTAAAAATAATAAAATAATAAAACTACTTTTTCAACTTATCTCCCAAATTTATTACTCAAATTTTGAGCGGGAGTACTCATTGGATGCAAAATTTCATTCCTCATCGAAGGAGTACTCATGTTGCATACTTTTGATGGACCCTGCTACACAAAAGAATAGAAATACATAAAAAACATGATTTCAATCACGTTTTTCATGTATTTCTCATTTTTTGTGCAGAAGGGTCCATCAAAAGTATGCAACATGGGTACTCCTTGGATGTGGAATGAAATTTGGCATCCAACGAGTACTCCCGCTCAAAATTTGAGTAAACATTTTGGGAGATAAGTTGAAATTACGAGTTGAAAAAGTAATTTTTTCTTTTTTTCCCTCTAAAATTTGATGATGTAATCTAATATTATTTTATTATTTCCACTATTATTTTATAATTTCCTTAGGAGGCCCATTTTAGACCTCAAAATTCCCCTAATGCAGTTTGCAGATGAAAAGCAGTACTCTTTTTGAACTTTGTGTCCACATCTTCCAAAGATTGGACCAAAAATTCCCAATGAACCTGGAATCCCTGTCACTAATAGTAGAATTTGGCAAACCAAAATGAACCCATACATGTTGAAAATAAAGTTCAGAAGTTTGTTTAGCAGTAATAGTTTTCTTACATGGCATAGGTATACACATTTTACTGAATCTATCCACAACTACATAAATATAATAATGTTGTTTTCTTGACATAGGTATACCTCCAAAAAATTCCATGGAGACACTCTCCCATGGCCTTGATGGTACTGGTAGTGGCCTGTACAATCCAAGATTCCTAATGCTAGGCTTTCTTGTAGCACACATAGAACATCCTCTTATAAAACGTGACACACTGTCGATCATGCGAGGCCAATAACTATGCCTCTGTAGATGCGCCATTGTTTTGCTTACCCCAAAGTGTCCAAAAATAAGAGATGAATGAGCCTGTCTCATGACACTAAGTCTCTCTCCTTGTGGTATACAAAACTTTCCCAAATGAAACAACAAATTATTATGCATGTGATAATCATTTTCCTCAACTTGATTCCCTTCACTAAAACTAGCATACACATATTTAAAATCAACATCAGATGCATACTGTTCTATGTAACTCTCATGTACAATAGAATCATTTTTAAGTAAAGTATAAGCACTTATAATTGGCCTTGAAATCATATCAGAAAATTTATTGAAAATACTTTTCTTGTACCTTAAAAACAAGTGAAACTGCTGAAAAAATCCCATCCACCTAAAATGTCATGATTGCTGCAAATTTTTTTGTGACTGCAAGTATTGTAGCAGTTGGTGATCGGTATGAATAATTGTCTCTTTACCCATCAAGTAGTGTTTCCAATTCTTGATGCATTGTACCAATGCATACAACTCTTTGTCATATGTTGGATAATTGATTACAGCACCATTGTATGTTTCAGAATTAAAAGTGATAGGCTTACCATGATGCAAAATTACTGCGCCCATGGCATAATCACTAACATCGGTTTGTATCTCGAATGGCTATCTCAAATACAGTAATGCAAGGACTGGAGCTGAACTGATCTTATCTTTTAAAGCTTCAAAAGCTTGCTGCTGTTTGCCTCCCCATTGGAAGCCTTTCTTCACACTTGTCACTGCATGCATAGGAGCTGCTATGGTAGAAAAATTAGCAATAAAATTTCTCTAATACTGAGTTGTGCCTAAGAAACTTCCTACCTCGGTTACTGATTTGGGAGTGGGCCAATTCACAATGTGTTAGGTCCCTATATTGTTAGTATAGTCCCTTATTGTTGTTAGTGTAACCCCCTTATTGTTATTATTGTACCCCTGTAACCCCCATATTGTTATAATTGTGCCCTTAAATTATTATTGTTAAGTCGGCTAGGATTACATTGTGGCCCCATGGACTCCTATATATAGAAAGGAGGTTTTGTAATTTGTATCATCCATGAATTGTTCATTCATGTAATGTATTGGAGGTTTCACCCTCGAAATGGCTTATTTCTAAGGTGTTGATATCTCTTTTCTTCTATTTTTGGAGTTGGTTTCACAACATTTAGTATCAGAGCTTTGGATTCTAGGGTTTTGCTGCTCCAAACAGGTCATCGTGGCATTTGCACTATAACGTTTTTTCTATGAAGGTTCAAAAGATGAAATTTTTAAAGTGTGAAGCCGAAATTCAGGGGAACATTTTCGCACAATTTTAGAGCTTGGTTCGCAATATTGTTGGAGATATGATCTGTGGAATTTAGGGCGATTTTCAGGCTCCTGAATTTCACTTAAAAAGGTCATTGTGGAATTGTCGCTATGACGTTTTTTATACGAAGGTTCAGAAGCTGAAATTTTAGAGCACAAAGCTGAAATCCTAAGGAACATCGTCCCAAAATTTTAGAGCTTTGTTCGCAATATTTTCGGAGATATGATCTTTGGAAGTTAGGTCGTTTTCAGGCTCCCAAATTTCATCTCAAAGAGGTGATCGTGGGAAAATATTCATAACTATCTCTCTGAGCATCAGATTGGAATTATGTAAAAAGTAACTAGAATTACATGGACTGTAGTTTCCTATCTATAAATTTCAGAGCCAAAGGAGAAAACAGTAACACGTGGCAAGCCGTACAAGTTCACTCTACTGAACTAGTTCATAATTAGGTCATTGTGGGAGATTGGACATAACTTTGTCTTGAAGAATCCAAATCAAATCAGACCTGTGGCATTTGAAAGAAGCTTCAGAGGACTACTATAGGGCCGACGTTCAGATATTAAGGATCTGCAAGTATAGAGAAAAGTCAATTTCAATATCGAGCTCCTCAAAAGCAAGTAAAAGGTGTGTATGATTTTTTTTTCCTTTTTTTTTTCCGAATTGCATAAGTCTTGTTTGAAGAATCAAGTTGAATTGATTCTAAGGGAATATTGTAGAATAGATATCAGTAGTGGGTTCTAAAATAGCCCCTAAAAAGAATTCAACACCCATTAAGCCTTTAGAAGACTCTACTATGACTCATGAAGAGGAAGAATGACAACATGACATATCAAAATTATAAGAGCAAGTGCAACAAATTTCACTCTCGCAAAGAGCAACAAAAAATGACATGCAGATTTTGAAGAAAGGCGTGGAAAATAAGATGTATGGTTTAAAGAAAGGCATGGAATCTAAGATGGATGGTTTGAAGAATGGTATGGAAGCTAAGATGGATGACATGGAAGCTAGCATGGAATCTAAGATGGATGACATGGAAGATAACATGGAAAGCATGAAGAATGATCTAAAAATAGACATGGAGGGTTTGACAAAGTTGATACAAGAAATGTTTCCTAATGGTGAAAAGATATTAGAGGAAACTCATGATGAAAACAAAATAAATGTTAATCGTGATTTCATAAACTCTAATGTTGGAGGGAAGAACCACATATTCAAAAAATGGATATGAGGAAGTTTGATGGAAAGGATCCTGTAACATGGATACTACAGATGGAGAAATATTTTGATCTCAATAATGTGCAAAACTCACAAAAGGTACGCCTTGCAACTTTACATTTAGAACAAAATACATTTGTATGGTATCGATGGCTTTGCTCCCTTAAAAAAATTCACTTGGTCAATTTTTACGGAGGAAATGATAGCACATTATGATGATACAAAGACAAACACTTTCTTTAGCTAATTGATAAATCTAAAACAAAAGTGTTCAGTGGGGGAGCACAATGAGGACTTCTAAAAATTGAATATAAGGGTAACTGATATTCCAGAGGAACAAAGGATTGATTTCTTCATAGTTACTTTAAAGGATAACATCCAACAAGAAGTTCGCGTTTTGGAACCTGATTCATTGGAGAAGGCATTCAGGTTGGCAAGAAAAATTGAATGTAAAATTATGGCGACAAGGAAGCCTACAACTCACTTCTATAAAGATGGAAGTGTTGCTACTCCTAGATTTCCACAGCCTACAAGGTTGACAGCACAAAAATTGGAAGCAAAAAGAGCAGAAGGGCTTTGCTACAGTTGTGATAGCAAATACACTAAAGGTCATAAGTGTGTTGATAAGAAATTATTTTACATAGATTATGAAGAGGAAGAAGAAAATGAACAAGAATATTCAAAAGAAGAGGATATACACCAGGAACCAACCCCAGAAGAGGAAAAAATGAGTTTGACCATATCGTGTAATGCATTGGTAGGAATTACCACTCCTCAAACTCTCAAGATAGAAGGAAATATCAAGAAGAAAAAGGTAATAGTGTTGATTGATTCAGGTAGTACCCATAATTTTATTCATTGTAAGGTAGCCAAGGAATTGAATTGTTTCCTATACCCAGTACCAGAATGTCAAGTGATGCTTGCAAATGGAGGAACTATAAATTGCTCTAGAAAATGCTATAATATCAAGCTAACGATGGGGGAATATGTATTGAATATTCCAATGCTTTCTGCTGGGCCGTGAATACGACCACTTTCTAACACTTATTTCATCCATTTTTACTCTTCTTAATCATGTCATTTATTATAATTTATCATATAAATCCATTTTATAATGATTTATGCTCTTATGGATGAATATTATTTCTTCTCCTTTATTTTTAATAAATTGATGATTATTATGCATAATTTTATCAATGATGGTTTATTAATATATTTTTTAATATCATTCACCATTTTAGCCTCCAATATATTTTCTAGACTGCAAATTTGATTTCCAAATCATCATGAAATATTCCAACTCAAAAATTCGCTGGAATAAGAAGTGACAGTTTTTCGGTTGAGATTCTGGGCAAACGAAGAAGAATATGGAAAATCTGGAACATGGGTTTTGTCCAGAACAGGCCCAATTAACTTTGAAATGGAACGGTTTGCCCAAATTTGGCATGTATTGAGAGAAACGCAGGGTTCTTTGAGAACGAGTTTCTCAGATTTGTTGTTGCGGCCGTCCTCCAAATCTTAGCTGCAAAGCCAAATTCGCCTTGCTCTTGTTGAAAGATTGTTGGAAATATATTTTCTGGTTGATCAATTTGTTGGGAACAATCCAATATTGTTATGGGAGATCATATTTTCTATTTAATTTATCTTCCTTCTGATTATAAAAGGAGAGCATGTATTATGTATTGGGAGACAATAGAACAATGGATGATTATTGAATTCCCTTTGTAACAATATAATTCCTTGACTCTTGTGAGCAAAGAGCAACTGATGTAAAATCTATTCATGTTTGATTAATACAAAGAGGTGTTCTCGTTCCATTTCTCAAGCTCTGCAGTAGCCCAGCGACACTTTCACTAGCGGTTGAGGGCCCGACCCTGGTGGAGTGATCTGTTGTTTGTATTTCTATCATTTAATTATTGTTGTGTGATAATCATGTTTGGTTTCATTACGATTGCAGAGTTAATTGTTGTTGAATTGCTTATTGGTATTGCTATGTTATATTAACGAATTGCATTGTTGTTTCTTTATGATTTAACAAGAATCTCAACACTGTATAATTTATCTTGTTAATACCTTAACGGAGCTACGCTGTTCTATTTCCATTATGGTTTCATTCCACTTGCTGTTCCATTTGATTGATATTCATTACATATTGTTGTTCAATAGGATTGGTTATTCGATTCCTCTAATTTCAGTTTGCTGTCCATTTACATTGCTCTTCATTTCAATTGATTAATTGCAAAGAGTTTGGTTTTGAGAGCTTTTCTAGTTTCTTTTCATTAGCAGCTTTTAGTTCAATTTCTATTTCCTTTTAATTTATTTCAAGTAGGACTGTCAACTATAGAGAACATTGGTTATTGCTTCCTCGTTCCCAGATTGAAGGTCTTGTTCCAGTTTGATTTCAATTCCATCAATTTCTAGAAGATTGCGTTTTTTTTCATTTCGATTGTTTTAAGATCACCAATTGTAGAGGACAGAGGTTATTGCTCCCAAGTCCCCAGATTGGTTATCCTACATCGATTTCTAAGGGAAAGAGTTATTGCTACTGTATCCCTGATCGATGTTTTGCAGTTTGATTTAATTCAAATTTCAGAGCATTTCCATTTGTAATTAGGTTCCTTTACAAGCATTTGTTTATTCTTGTATTCAAAATTTTGTACTACATATTCACAGTATTACTCTTAGATAATTGCAGCCTCAGACAGAGTACACTCTTGAAATAAAAAGTCGCTCCCAGATTGATAATTAATGTGAGATAAATAAGCATTAAAAAGACACTTTTTATACCTCAACATTTTGGTGCCGTTGCCGGGGAGAGTGTATGCTATTTAGAAGGAGTGATGCACATTTGACCTTTTTTCTTCTTGGGAAGAATTGGGTTTTAAAGACGAAAGGTAAGAACCTGCGCACCGAGCAAGGAACATACTTGCTCATTTCCTGCTTCACAGCAGAATTGGGTAAATTTTTTTTTCTTTAGGTAGGAATGAAGGCTTGTTGTTTTAAATGACTAGAAAATCCAAACAAGACAAAATTCTTTCCAAACCTAAAAAACCTAAGGGACTGGTGACCCTTGGGAGAAGGACCTTTATTGACAAAATTCTTCAGAAAACTGAATCTCAGCCATCAGTAGGACCTAGGAAAGTTATTTCTAGACAACCTACTACTTCCCTTCAGGCCACATAGTCACCATCTGTAGCCTTTGCTGAGGTACATATCCAAAAAGAAGAGACTGAGCAATATTTCCAAGAAATTGAGAATTCTTGCCCAATTTTTTTATAAGAAGGGAATTTGGCCTCTCATACCCTACTATTTATCAACATACATTTTCCAAATCTGGGTATGTACACACTAGAGGAGTTATTTTGGAAATGGCTCCACTGGGAATACTCTTATACATAAGCATATTCGATTTTCAAAGAAGAGTAGATTAGTGAAGAAAATAAAATAAATAAGGAAATAAAATAAACACATTTTTATTATTATTTTATTTTTGTAAAAATAGTTGTTTCTTTGTTGCAACACGCTATGGAAATCAACATTGATGATAAATATTATAATTTATTTATGTATGTAGATGAATTATATTGAAAATAACAATTCTAAAAACACTCATATTCATTTTTATCATCAATATGACAAAAAAATGTTCGAATATCATTTTTTTGGCTTGCGGGCTTAATGAAATTCTTGAAAACAAAGTTGGGACAATCATGTTTTTGGGGACTAAAAGTGAATATTTTTAAAACCTGTTTCTATTCTAAGTAGCCCTTTATGTCTACTTTGTAACCTAATTTGAATCACTCTATTTGGATTTGAAACAAAAAAGTTAGAACCAAAACATTGACAGGGTGTCTAGTAGGCAACTCAACAACAGAGTTGGAACAGTCAGTTTTTGGAGGCCTAAATGATTATATTTTTAAAAATTGTTTCTATGATAGATTCCTCTATGAATATATCTTAAAATGAAATTTTAATCACTTAATTTTGATATCGTATGAGGAATTTATGACCAAAATACTGACTGCCTATCATAAATCAGCACTCTTGAAACTCTGTTTTCTCAGTTGTTCCCTAGCATACTTAACCCATAAATTATTCTTGTCTTCAAAAAATGTTTCTATTTGAGATCAATAAATGAAAATACTTTAAGCTCCAATTTTAATCAATTCAATCCGCCATTAAACGAATAATTTATGCTTAAAATACCAATTGTTGGTCTGAACTGGAAAATCGAAAATGACTCTATTATGCAGGTTGTTCTAAGAAATTTTAACATATCATTACATGAAATTTTTAAAACCTGTTTCTATTGGAGATAAAACTTATAATTAGCTCTCATTTGGCTTTGGAATCACTCAAATCGGACGAAAAACAAAGAAGTTATGATTGAAACACTGCAGGTTAGCATGATAGGCCACTACTCTCCCGCAGGTAATAAATTAATTTTATTTTTCCATGGATTTTTTCTACAGAGTAACTACTTGCTAGTTTTTTGCATAATTCTTAGACTAAGGGAGCCCGTACACCTCTCTTTCTCCATGATTTAATGTTTTATTGTAGGTATACACTCGTTTTTTGCAGGTCTTAGAAGAATAAAGAAGGTCAATTTATGGATGAGTGATTCTTGAATTTTTTTTAGTGAAACAAGAGCATTTCATCCAGTTCATTACCTAACAGATTTATAATAAGAAGAAATGAGAAATTGGTTCCCATTTCAAGATTCATGTCACTATTGCCAAACATTTTTCAAAAGATCATTTTTTTCCATTAATAGATTTGATATTCCCTTAGGAAATAACATCATAGTTGTTGTAACTTAATAAAGTGTTGTTTCTTTTCTTATTTCTTTTATGTTTTTGTGTTTCAGGTGTTGATCCCTCCAAGTTGTAGTCTCCACTCCATTGGAAATTGAACAATAAGGACCCCACCATGCAAGTTTCAATTACAGAAGACAATTCTTCAGTAGCACCAATTCTGTAAAAAAATTACTTTTTCTTGAACCCTGCACATAAAATTTCCTTTCTATTTGATTGGATTTGCTTGACAATAGATTGCACATTAGTTTTGTTCTTTCTCCTATTTTTTTTCACTTTTTGTGTGTTTATAGCGGTTTGTTGCTCCTCTTAAGGAACAACAGTCGTTCCTCTTAAGAAGCAGTGCATTTATGTGTTTATTTTTGTTGATCCTTCCAAAAGGAACAAAATTTTCGCTGATTAGTTTTGTTGTTATTTTCAAAAAGAACAAAATTTTTGTTGCATGTTTTTGTTGTTCCTTTCAAAAGGAACAGCACCACTCATTTTTTCTGTTCCTTTCAAAAGGAATAGTAGTTTTTTTGTTCCCTTCAAAAGGAACAACACCGACTGTTCTTGCTATTCCTTTTGAAAGGAACAACATTTTCGCAGATTATTCTTGTTGTTCCTTTGGAAATGAACAACATTTTCGCAGATTGTTTTTGCTGTTCCTTTCCAATGGAACAACACTTTTTGAGTGCATTTTTCTTGTTTTTTAAACAACTTTTTTAGAACTTTTTTTGAATTTGTCATGACTTTTTGAAAGAAAAACATACAATTTATGGAAGGATATACAAATTAGATTTTACTGTAATCAGCAAATCAAAAGAAATCGTCATTTTTAAGAAAATTGTTTAGTAATGATAAGAAAAAGGAAAAAGGGACATAACCAATAACATGATTTTGTTGTCTTACTACCACTAAATTCATATGATCGATTATATTTATGATGTTGGTTCTTTCCCATACTTTATAAATTTCTTTGATTTTTACTTATGGAGTAGGAACAAGGGCATATTCTTTTCTATTGAGCTGTTAAGATTTCTTCCACCATCCCTAATATGAAGGAGTGCTAAGCCATCCTTTATGAATAAATAGGAAAGTGCTATATGAAAAGAATAATATTTACATATTTCATTAATAATTTTATAATTTGGCAGATGGAGGATAGGGGGTCTCATCAAGAGCCGACCTACCATGTTCATAAGGAAGCAAGCGAAGTGGCATTCCCATCATGGCCACCAAACCAGGGATATGGTCCAATGGATAATTGAAAAAAATTAAGAAGTCCTTGGAACAGGAGGTCTCATCATGAGCCGGCCTGCCCACTTTTCACTTCTTCCCAGTGAATGGCATTGTGATTTATCTGGTCACCAAGCCAGCACAATGGCCTTCGTTATGACAATTAACAAGTACTTCCTCAGCATAAATAAAGGACAATGGTTCCAAGGGTGAGAGAGAAACTCTATTAAGGTCATGGACACCTGTGGGTAACAGAGCTCTGTTGATGGTATTGGAGTCACATTTATACACATCAATAGTAATATTAAACATTTTTTCCTATATCTCTATTTAAATATCAGATGAAAGTATGAATCTTTAACTCTTGATTTCGAACCTATTATACATGAAAATCATCATAAATCGATCACATTAGTTTAAGTGGGTAATAAATGCATTTGTACTTATGTTTATCTTAAGCTATCCCTTCTCCTTATCCTTGAATCATTAAAAAATGCTTTTATATCTATTTACGATTTATCACATGCATGGATTTTAGTAATGTGATAATTTGTTGATCATATCATATGTATGTATGCCTTTCTATGTTGTATAATTGTTGTGCAGTACGTTGCCATTTTGCCACAATATTCATACTGCATTTCTACAGAATTTTTGCTAATTGATTTTTTTGCATGCATCTTATCTGTTGCCATTTAAAACTAAAACCGTGAATTCAAGAAAATTGCATACAGAATTGTGATTTATTTACAGGAGAACAACAAGTATGGGGGAAACTTCTATTCGCAGCACGACCACACTATTGCAATTAACAACGAAGTTTCGCGAACACGCACATGGCTTCCACCTTTTGCATCACTTTCAGTATCCGCTCAGCCTAGATCAGCTTCAACAGAGGCCAGTCTCTACATGTCCTTCCACATTTTTTCGGAGGTAACACTTGAGGTAAAATAGTATAATTTTCTGATTTATTATGAATTTAGGAGAATTTCATGAACATCCATTGAGCATTATTTATCATCATTTATTCCACATCTTTACCACTTCCAATTTTGTTAGAAACATCTTTCAGTTTGGGGGAGTGTTGATTTCTTTCATTTCTTTCTTGTGACCATGTCAGTAATATTCTTTATCATCCATGGATATTCCTATTCATTCTCAACACCTCCCTTATTCCATGTTGTTTTACACTAAGCATCAATTTCAATAGATTGTAGCAACCACCTCTCTCTGTTTTCTAGCATTGCATGAGGACATGTTAATTCTTCAGTTTGGGGGGGAGAATTGCTACACATGATAGATGTTTTTTTTACTCTTTTTCTCGTTTAAGGCATACAATTTCATTTTTGTACAGTGCAGAAATTGATTTGCATATATCTTTAAAACTATGAACTGAATTCTTGTGATTTTTGGATAACAAAGAGGTATCATTAAAATACACAAACCCAGATAATTTCACACTAATTTAGTTCATAAAATTTCGAAAATTATGCACTATCACCTACAACCATTTTGTTTATATCTCATGATCCGTGCATCAAAATAATATGATTTTTGAGAAAATGGTTAATGAAATTTTCTGTTACTTATGTCACATTTTTCTGCAACTTCATATACATATAGTTGAATGTCAACTATAAAAATTGTTATGCCTTCATCAAGATTACTTATTTGAGGAAAAATTCATTTGTTCCATCCATTTCATGAGTTTGGATGAAAAATTATCTTTGCTTGGTTAACACATGGGTTTTTGGGTTGCATGAGAACATGCAATATATTCAGTTCTGGGTTGCATGAGGACATGCAATATATTCAGTTTGGGGGTATGTTGGGCCGTGAATACGATCACTTTTTAACACTTATTTCATCCATTTTTACTCTTCTTAATCATGTCATTTATTATAATTTATCATATAAATCCATTTTATAATGATTTATGCTCTTATGGATGAATATTATTTCTTCTCCTTTATTTTTAATAAATTCATGATTATTATGCATAATTTTATCAATGATGGTTTATTAATATATTTTTTAATATCATTCACCATTTTAGCCTCCAAGATATTTGTCAGACTACAAATTGGATTTCCAAATCATCATGAAATATTCCAACTCAGAAATTCGCTGGAATAAGAAGTGATAGTTTTCCGGTTGATATTCTGGGCAAATAAAGAAGAATCTGGAAAATTCGGAACATGGGTTTTGTCCAGAACGGACTCAATTAACTTTAGCAAAAAATTATTTTCCCAAATTCGGCTTTTATTGTGAGAAACGCAGGGTTCTTTGAGCACGATTTTCTCAGATTTGTTGTTGCGACCGTCTTCCAAATCTCGGCTGCAAAGCCAAATTCGCTTTGCTCTTGTTGAAAGATTGTTGGAAATATATTTTCTGGTTGATCAAGTTATTGGGAAAAATCCAATATTGTTATGGGAGATCATATTTGCTATTTAATTTCTCTTCCTTCTGATTATAAAAGGAGAGCATGTATTATGTATTGGGAGACAATAGAACAATGGATGATTATTGAATTCCCTTTGTAACACTATAATTCCTTGACTCTTGTGAGCAAAGAGAAACTGATATAAAATATATTCATGTTTGATTAATACAAAAAGGCGTTCTCGTTCCATTTCTCAAGCTCTGCAGTAGCTCAGCGGCGCTTTCACCGGCGGTTGAGGGCCCGGCCCTAGTGGAGCGATCCATTGTTTGTATTTCTATCCTTTAATTACTGTTGTGTGATAATCGTGTTTGGTTTCATTACGATTGCAAAGTTAATTATTGTTGAATTTCTTATTGGTATTGTTGTGTTATATTAACGAATTGCATTGTTGTTTCTTTATGATTTAACAAGAATCTCAACACTGTATAATTTATTTTGTTAATACCTTAACAGAGCTCCGCTATTATATTTCCATTATGGTTTCATTCCACTTGCTGTTCCATTTGATTTATATTCATTACAGATTTTTGTTCAATAGGATTGGTTATTCGATTCCTCTAATTTTATTTTGTTGTCCATTTACATTGTTGTTCATTTCAATTGATTAATTGCAAGGTGTTTGGTTTTGAGAGCTTTCCTAGTTTCTTTTCATTAGCAGCTTTTAGTTCAATTTATATTTCCTTTTAATTTCTTTCAAGCAGGACTGTCAACTGTAGAGAACATTGGTTATTGCTTCGTCATTCCCAGATTGATGGTCTTGTTTCAGTTTGATTTCAATTGCATCAATTTCTAAAAGATAGTGTTTGCTTTCATTTCAATTGTTTTAAGATCACCAACTGTAGAGGACAGAGGTTATTGCTCCCAAGTCCCTAGATTGGTTATCTTGCATCGATTTCTAAGGGAAAGAGTTATTGCTACTGTATCCCTTATTGATGTTTTTTCAGTTTGATTTAATTCAAGTTTCAGAGCATTTCCATTTGTAATTAGGTTCCTTTACAAGCATTTGTTTATTCTTGAATTTAGAATTCTGTACTACATCTTCATAGCATTTCTCTTGAATGAATTGCAACCTTAGACAGAGTACACTCTTGAAATAAAAAGTCGCTCCCGGATTGATAATTAATGTGAGATAAATAGGTGTTAAAAAGATAGCTTTTATGCCTCGACAGGAAGGTTTCATTCTCAACATAATTTTTGGACTTGACCATCAAAAGTACAAAATTCTTGTTAGCATCAGAAAGCCTCTTCATTTTTCCATCATTCCCAAGATATAAATTTAATTTCTTGCGATGTGCTCTAACTATATACTCAATCCAATATTTAATTTCTTACGATGTGCTCTAATAATATAATCAATCCCATATTTAAACAAATTATACTTATTCTCATGGCGATGAAAGATATATTTTCTCTCATAAAGATATGGGCTTCCCAAATCAATACCACATATTTAAAGTGGCACTACATCAAATCCTACCTAATCAATGAAGTTTGCAGTTGTTATCACTAGGTTGGGACTAATTGGGTTGTTCAATGGTCAACCTAGTGTAACTATTTCAAAGCACTTTATATTGGAAGTTAGCCCTTCCAATAAGAGAGGGCTCTCCCAAGGAAAATAATGAAATATTCGAGATGAAATCAATTTGCAGATGGCTAACTTTATACTATTTATGTTTTAAGTGATTTTTCAGGTGGAATATGTATGAAATGTTACCATTGGGCATGGAGTCAGCTATGGGAATTCAATCACAAGAAAATGTAGTTCATGGAAGATGAGGCAATTAAGATTAAAAAATAGCTTTTTACAGCAAAAACATAATACATGAAGGAAATTGGAGCATAATACTCTGAATTCCAAGTAATCATGATATTATGAAGCTGATGATAATATGAGAAATTGAAAAACACAAACACAAGCTCAAAATAAATCTCGGGTCCTAAAGAACATTTCTGCAACTATGTATGAGCTTGATAGAGAAAATTTACATAGTAGCTTCTTCATAAAAATCATCAACCAACCCCCTCAAATTCAATAAACCTCTCATTTATAGAGTGATATCTCTGTCACAAAGGTCTGCGACCTAGGCTAGACTTCAATACTTGACCTCGAGACCTAATTCAACTAGGATTACATTACTTTGAGGAACAATATGGATATTTTTTGTTTTAATAGATTTGGTAATAAAAAAGGACTCTATGAGCATTATGTTAGTCATCAGTATTTTTTCCTGTTATGATGACTAGATCCCTTGTCCAGGTTTTCTAGAAACCAATCTCAAAAGTCAATTTGTTCTCCAGAAAACCCCTCAAATTTTTTTTTTTGTCTTCTTACCCCTCTCTTGCTTACCAAGGTAGAAGTGGTCTTCAGTTTTCAGTCCCACTCTAAATTAGCAAAAATTCCCTGTCTATAGTTGTCATAAGCCTTGTTTCTTTATTTTCAAAATCCCCTGTTTTCACATGGCTCCCTGTCAAACATTGGACAAATTTGTCTACCCCTATCTCAATGATCATTTTGTCATATGATGATCTAACCATGCCTAAGAAACTCTTCAGAATCTATGACAAAGTGTGTAGGTCTAGGTGGTGGTGTTTAGGGAAAATTCCTTGACAAAACTGTTTTAAGCCAAAAAACTCTGTTTTCAACACTAGTCAGCCATCATTTCTTCCCTCCTTGCAAAACAAAACCCTGGTTTATCCCTAGGTCATACACCACTAAAATGGTTACTTCGTTTCTTTTTAGCAAAACTCAGAAATGTTCAATTCAAGAAAAGTAGAATTCTAAAGTTTCCATGACTGAAGAAAAAGGATAATTTCAAGCATGATTTCATGATACATCAAGAAGGCTCTCCAAGGATCAAAAGACATCTATCAATGCATCTCTACAGGGGTGTACAGATTGATGACACTAAGCAAAGTGTGAGCAAAAAGAGCACCTCAGGAAAAGGTTTCATGTTGTGGCAGTTTACTATTAAAATTAGAGAAAGTGCAGTTTGTAAAGAGAAAGACCTACAGGGTTCAAACTCAAAAGCGCCAAAAAGTCAAAAGTCCTCCATTGTGGCAAATGAGCACAAAGGTTGGGTAATTTCTACCTCTAGCACTCCATGATAACTCAAGATGGCATTTTTGCATTAGTTCTAAAACATGTGATCTAGCACTAAAAATCAGTCTTATATAATCAAAAGTGACAGTCTTAAGCAAAAAAGGGCTCTCTAGCAACTAGGCATCAAAATGAAAACATAAGAGGAACAACTGCCTTTTACCTTAATTTAAGCCTAGGCCCTTAAAAGAATTCAAAGAAAATTTCAAACACCAAAAGAGCTATAGCTGTTACAAAGAAAGGTTATCTCCATGGCCAACACAACAGACATTCATCAGTTGCAAATGCATTACCATGCTCATGATTTTTATTAAGAGTTCTGTAATAATTCATGTCTCAAAAGCAGAACATACACAAGGCGTAGAGTTGAGTTTTCAAGAAGGGCCTCCTTCATGACAAGCAGAGGGCCCACCTACCACTTGTTCAAAAGACCTCCTTCATGATAAGTAGAGGGCCTACACAGCGGCTTTGATGAACCTAGGTAGTTGTATTTTGCATTGCCTCCTCCAAAGATGAGCAGAGGGCAAATCACCAGGGGTTAATATTTTGTTTGAGAAAGTTTTCAATGGTAGACAGAGATGAGAGATAGTATGTTTAAAAGAGTTCATTTAATAATAAACAAAGGCTAAAAATAGTCTTTGTGACATGTTCCCTTAAATGTCTAAGCCAAGGACATAGCACACACAGACAACTTGTTCAAAATGCAATCTTCAAATGATATAGCAGAGATGAAAGAAAACTTTTGTGGTTATAGTGCCTCCTTCAATCATGAGCAGATGGAAAAACACAAGTTTTCAAGAAGCCTCCTTTAGTAATGAGCAGAGGGCACTCATCTTATTTAAAGGAAACTCTTAGATGAATAAACTCAGTTTTTTTAAAGGGTTTCTGTGAAGGAAAAGATAAGTTATTTAAAGTTTTCCATCAGTAATAAGTAAAAGGCCAAAATAGCTGGTTTAAAGGTACTTTTTCAATCATGACAAGCATAAATCAAACAGTCTTGTTTACGGAAAAACCTCCTGCATAATAAGTAGAGAGGTCCCACATAGTTTTCAACAAACTGTCCCTACAAGAGAGAAATGAAAATCATATAGTTTACATGGGTCTCTTTCAAATTGTGGGCAAAGAGACAGTCTCATAAGGCCCAATTTTTTTATGAAGAATAAGCTTCCTTCAAAGAATAATACAGTCATATTTAAAGGCCTCCTTCAAGGAGAAACAGGGCACCCCAAAATACAAAGTGCAAAGGATGTAATCTCTGTTTTCAAAAAGCATAAAGGAAAAAAATGTAAAATAACCAAAGGGAGGGAAAAAACGTTCAAAATCATTTTAAAAGAGCTATAAAAAGCTCTCAAGTGGACGTTTTGCATTCTATTTTGCAACTGACAGAGGAGAGAACAATTTTTAGAATCCCGGGCAAGTTATTGTGCAAAGTTTTTTAAGATGCGCCATGCCTGTTGTGGGACGCGACGCGCCTGTAGTTTCTCTCCAAAGGAAAATTGAAGGGGCGCGACGCACCTGTAGGATAGCGCGACGTGCCTGGAATAGCGCCGACACCCTCGACTATTTTTACAGCACCCACAGCAGTGTGCCCAAAGGTGCCCAAAATCTGGTTTTTACACAGTTTGGGTTTTTTCAACACAACAAGGAGTTTTTTGAGAGGTATTAATCACTTCCTTCATCTCAGTATTTTGGTCATAAAAATATTTTGCAATCAAAACTTAAAGGAAGAAACAGTGTTTTTAAGGAGAAAGATAGTTTATTTTGGAAAAAGCCTGTTTTCTGAGTGAGTAAAGAAGAGTAAGACCAAGATGCCTCCAAGGAAAGTCAAGAAGGCAAACCATCACAATAGGTTTGAACCTACTACTGTTAAGGAAATCACTGCATCCCCTTCAATCTTATCCTATTTTCAAGAAATGGGCTGCCTTTACTTTTGCAATAAAATCCAAGAGGTCACTAGTTTCCCCCTCCTAATTGAGCCATTTTCCCTGGGATTATATGGAGAGCAAGTTCACATTGCATGTTTTGAATTTGTGCTCACCCCTAAAGCTGTGTCAAAGGCAACCACGATTCCTTATATCAGAGAAAAATGGTTCAAACAAGCATACCTAGACCTAAATCTCTACAAGCCCTTTCTGAAGCCAGCCCATCGGGATGAGTGCCAAGCTATCTTTCTTTTTTCTCACTTATTGAGAAATTATGCCCCCCTTTTGAAAACCATCATGAAATATTTCACATGTGAGGGGAGATATTCTCGAGTTTATTCCTATCATGTCAGACTTCTGATGCATTTCACTCAGACTCAGCTGCTAAGCCTGCCTTTCTTCCTTTGCAAGAGCATAGAAAAGATGTCCTCCTTTGTTCAAAAGAAGCCTCTGTCTCAGCAGAAGGCCAGTCTATTCCATCATTCTCTCATCAAGGTCCTCATCCTTCACCAGCTGAAACAAGAAGGAGTCCCTTGAGAAACTTTCATTTCTCATCCTAACCTCATTGCTGCATCTTCATCCCAAGGCCCCTCTCATGCACCTTCCTCACCCTCCACTCATTATGTTTCCCCTTATTCTCATGAATCTACTCCTCAAAGGCAAGCATCACCCATAATTGATAGTAAGAAAGAAGAAAGTGGCAAAAGCAAGCAAGGAGGTGATGAAGAGCAAAACAATCCTCAAACAGACAGTGAAGTGAGTAAGGAGAGCAAAAAAGGCACTTCTCAGCAAAGCAGCGATCATGAAGACAGTGGCAGTGAACAAGGCAACCGTAATGAATAAGCCAAAAACAGTAAGCAAGATAATGACAACCCTGAAAGAGACAATGCAAGAAGTGAGCATGAAAATAGCCCTCAAAGACATGTGCTTGCTGCCTCTCCTAGGCAAGGGGCCATGACTCTTTCCTCAAAGGTGGCAAAACCTAAAATCACCAGGTCTACAAAGAAGAAAACTACTCAAGTAGTGACCAACAATGTCACTAGAGTGCTAAGAAGTAAGGGAAAACTGCCTAAGCAGAGTATTGTTGAATTGCCAAAGAGGAAAAGAGCAAAGAAGCCTATCCAAAACAAGGGCAAGGAAAAAGTTGAGCAGCAGGAGAGCAGCTATGAACAAGAAATAAAATTTGACATAATCCAAGTAGAAAGTGATGCTGAGGATGATCAAATCAGAATTCTTAAGTCCCTTTTGCAAAACAGAGAAGGTCATGTTAAGGACTTAGAAACTGACCTAGAAAGGTCAAAGGACCTCATTCACTTTCTACAAATGAAAAATAGACAAATGAGTGAGCAAATGGCCATTTGTGAGGCCCGGGCACTAAAATATCAAAGAGAGGCACACAAAGCATAGGTGAAGCTTAATGAGTACATGGGAAAATTTTCTGATGATGAAGAAGAGGGAGGACTAGTAAGGAAAAGGACTAGCAGCATGGGTCTTAGGAAAGCATTGGAGAAGCAAAGGGAGGTAGAATCAACCCTTTCTCAGCAGTATCCTCTCACACACCTACTTGCCCAAGAGATAGGAAATGATAAGGAGTCTTGGCTTGAAAGAGCAAATAAACATTTTGAAACCAAATTGGAAAAGGCCAACAAATATTTGGACTTGCAAAGGAGGATGACTGGGCATTACAAGAAATTGAATCAATTTGCTCGAAATAAACTAAAAATTTCCCAAGCCAAGCTCAAAACTGCCCAAAGGAGGCGCCCGATGGAAAAAAGAGGAAAAGGCCAATCTTGGCTTGGAATCTTGGCTCAAGCTTCCATGCATGTTTCTAGAAACCCTTAAGGGGTTCTCTCACAAAAATTGGGCGATTTTGGACATGATCTTGTTTTTTGTGATTTTTAGGCCTAATAGCATAAATTCATGGGTGCTTCCATTTTTGCTTGAAGCATCATCAGTTGATGAAAATTACATTTTTTGATTCATTAAAATTAAGGGAGCATACTCAGAAATTTTCAGATCAAAAGAAGTTTTTTTGGTCCCTCAAAAAGGCCAAAAACAGTCATTTTTCACCTTTCTGCCCCTTATATCAACAGGTGCTACACCCCTGGGTTTTCTCACTCTTTCTACTTTTTGACCTGGCATCAGTTTGGAAAAACTTAGGTATTTCTAGAGAGTAGACATATGGGGCTTTCCAACGAGCCATCACGGGCCTCATTTCGACATCGAGGAGTCCCTCAAAACTCCTCTGAAAGACAGACTTTTGTCTGGTGCTACGCTCCTGTAAAATTTGCTGAAAAGTAGTTTTATGAGTGTGACTGGCCAAATGTGTGTTAGGCAAGTTTATTTCATGTGTCAGGCCTCAAAAGTGATTCCTTTTTGCTATTTTGGTCCGAAAAGATATTTTTAGAGGACATTTTGTGCCTTGGACCTTGTTAGGCTTGAAGGACAGTTTTAGATTTTTTTTTTGGCCAATGGCCTTCTAGTTGCTCTAGGTGGGTTTCCTCCTCCTTGGCCTATATAATCCAAGAGGATTCATTGTAGCCAGAGGGAGAACTTGAGTTATAGAGAGCAATACATAGCACTATGAGCTTTAAAGAAATACTTGTTTTATGAAGTGGATGATCTCTTGCTTGGCTTGATGGTGGAGGAGGATTGCGTGTAGGATTCCATGGCTTGGTGATGGTATTGTGTTTCTTATTTGTTATGTCTTCTTAGTTTCTCATATATGTTTTCATGCTTCTTTATTGCTGTAGTTTAGTAAGGAATAAGTTTGAGATATGCCCATGGAGGCACCTCAAACTTCCTGATTCATTACAGCTTAAATGTTCTTCATATTTCTTAGTTATGTCAAAGAATTCTTAATTGCTCTTTGGTTCCCTAAGAACTTGTTATCAATTTCATTAATGGTTATTATGTATGCTATCTAGTATGATTTACAGTGTGCCCTGCTTACTCATAGCTAATCAAAACTCCATTTCTGAAATCTCTCTCTGAATTATTGGTTGTTTTAGTTAAGTCAAAGAGGCTTCGTTTTGATCTTGCCCTTTGTCCATGCTTTGCAATCTTATTTCAAAGTTCTCGATAGCTCAAGATATTATGTTTAGGAGTTCCCTCTTCATAGATTGAGTTGTTTGTTTATCTTATTTGTTTTCCCAAAAGTCTGAAGGTGATTTTCCCAAAGTTATAGGGTCTTATACTTCTATGTATCACTGGATTGTTTATTTTCTGCATCTATCAGTTTGAGTTTCATTCATAGAGATTAATGGTCAGCCCTAACTCATGAATGATTGTTGTTCAAATATTTATGCTTAAAATCTCTTTGTATTTCATAAGCTTAATGTTCATCTCATTTCACTTTCACCCAAAGAATCTATTTACCTCGACTAAATCAGCCTTGCAGTAACACCTTGTCCATCATTAACACAGTCTTAACCTTATCTGACCCCATAGCCAAGTTGATTTGATGAACTCCATATCTATTTATCATTTTGATCAGTTACCCTAAAAAAACGCAAAACAAACCAAAACATACTTAACAACTAGCCTAAAATCAAATATACAGAAGCAAACAAGTTTACATCCTTTGCATAATAGAGAGAGTCCTCTCTGAGTCCAGGAAGGCTAGGTCCTAGGGCTCCAAAGCTTGGTCTAATGTTACCCTGTACTTTGGTTTACCAATCTGCCAAATTATAGGACACTAACATAATGGCGATCACAGTGGGACCTACTAAGTGCATAACAGTCTAGTAAACTCTTGTAGACTCATTATTCCTTCAAAATTAAAATCATACAAACAACCTATAAAATCATTTAGAGTAAACTCTTATTGTTTCACCACCTTAGCTAAGTGATGAACTAGGTTTAGGACACTCTTATAAACTAGGTTGCATATAGGAACTCAGAAAACTCCAAAAACATCCTTAGATTAGTTGTTTATCAGTTATCGGTGGTGGACCATAAAAGCTTATCTCTAAAAACAACAAAACACATCCACCTGGCGACTCCACTAGCCTCCAGTAGGCCTATTACTCCACTAGTCCTTATAAACTCCCCTGGGAATGAATTAAGCAATCCTAATAATGTTGATGGTGGAAAAAAAAGTTCAAATCTTCCACCTGGCGACTCCACAACCCTCAATAGACCAAAAGACTCCACTGGTAGAGAACTCTAGACTGGTTGAAAGGACACAATAACTCTTTCTAGTAAACAAATATGGATCCAAGTGTGAACAGAGAGGAAAAGTTGGAAAAATTGATAGATACATTTAGAAAATTGATGCATCTACTTGACAGGAAAAGAGAAAGACACAAAGTTAAGGTTAATGTTGCTTATTCAAACCAACCTACACTTTTTCCTCAGGAAGAACATACTAAACGATTACAAGACAAGAGTAACAAACAAAATGTGCCTAATGAGCAAGTTGCAAATAAAAACATAGAGGAGTGCTCTAAAGAATCAATCAGCCATCTTGAAATCACAGAATCTGAAATTGAAGAAGAAAAAAAAACCTTTACGATCTCTACCCTTATGCTTTAATTCATTCCAGATTTTAAAATGAAATTTGCATCCTAAAGATCTCTTAGCAGCCATTCATGAAACCCATGCTCAAGTTAACTCTCACATAAATCAAGAATATTTGGTTGAGAATGAAATTAAATCTGAAATGGAAGAAAAAACAAAACCTTTTAGGATCTCTACCTTTGTGCTTTGAGTCATTTCAGATTATACGAGAAAATTGGCCTCCTGAGAATCTATGAGAGGAAACTCATGAATACCATGCTTATTGTACCAAACATCAAGAAGAGTGGGTTGAGGATGAAATCAAATCTGAAATGGAAGAAAAATAAAAAACTTTAGGATCTCTACCTTTGTGCTTTGAGTCATTTCAGATTATACAAGCAAATTGGCCTCCTGAGAATCTATCAGAGGCAACTCATGAATCCCATGATTATTTTCCTGAACATCAAGAAGAGTTGGTTGAGAATGAAATTAAATCTGAAATGGAAGAAAAAACAAAACCTTTAGGATCTCTACCTTTGTGCTTTGAGTCATTTCAGATTATACAAGCAAATTGGCCTCTTGAGAATATATCAGAGGCAACTCATGAATTCCATGCTAACTATCCCGAACATCACGAAGAGTTGGTTGAAGATGAAAACAATAAAGAAATGAAAGAGAACCCACAAGATTTCTCTAAAGGAACAAGTGACGATTCATCATCTCTCTTAGGTGAGGCCCAAAAAGACATTCATCCTCTAAATCAGCTTTCCCAAGAGAAAGAGGATTATTGTATTTATACCCAAAGAAAAATAAAATGCCTCCCTTTTTAACTGAAGAGGAGATAGATCAACTCATAAAAATGCAGTCAACCTCTATTTATTTTCCTCATCTTAACTATCACATAGCAGAAAATGGATTTATATATCAATTCAAAGAGAAACAATCTAATAGTCCAATATGTATGGTTGGTGACATTAATTATATTGATGATTCTCCAAGGTTTGATCAATATGTTGATAATGATGATGATTTCCAAACAGAAGCTAACTTTGCAGAGTATTCAACACTTGATTCTTGGGAGGAAGCTCAGTTTCATCAACTTGAGGAAGGTAACCAACCAATACATAGCAACTATGACAGTGATGAGGAAAGATCAAAAAATTTGGAAGCAAATGAAGGCTTGAAAATTAATGATCACAAGAAAGTTGCTGCTCTTATTTCTTGGGAAGATTTGTTGCCAAAGAGTATCCCTACTCATCAACATGGTGACCTTCACACAGATTTCAGTCCAATTAATTAGAACACATCAGCTTGGAAAGAACACTACATTGCAATATATGATGAGTCTAATATTTCAAGTGATCATGAGGAAGAGGGAAGGTTTCTTTCCTAAGAGAATCCCAAGCATAGCCAAATAAAAGGAGTAGTCCTGAATGGAGCTTATGTCTCAAATCCTCTAGATCAGGTATTATTCCAAGATCCATTTGTTGTTTTCCTTGAGAATTATGAGGGAGGAGTGTGTTCTACCATGAAAAATTTGTTGCAAAGTGTGAGAAAATTTTTAAGCACTATTGTCCGAAAACAAGTGAAGTAGAAGTGGCCTTTTGATTTCTTCAGCATCAGGAAAGAACTGAACCAAGATCACCCGTGAAATCATCTACTTGACTGGTTACATTGAAAAGAGAGTTCACAAAATAAATGTCTATCATGTATAGGTTAGATTAGAGTCAATAGGCATGCAAAATAAGCTCAGCCCCATGAGCATATTTCTTTCATATTGTTTTGAAAAAAAACAGAAAACACAAAAACAACATGAAAATTAGCAAAAGAGGGTAGATTTTAAAGAAATAGTACAACCCCATACCCAAAAAATAGTCATGCTAAAAGTGCGCAATTCTAAATGCCACTACTAGTGCTCAAAAGATATCTTGTTTAGTTATCTAGCCTAATCATAACTAGACATGTTTTAAATTGATTGCTGATAAGTTAGTGGAAGAAGTGATAGTCAAATTGTGTAAGCTTGACTTGTCGATAAAAGTAGATTAGGAAAAGGTACTGGTTCCACACGCTCAAAACAGAACCAAAGAGGAAAATAGGGATGAAAAACAAACTATGTATCCTACCCTTGATTTTTCTAAATCTCATTTTGTGCGAAAATAATATTTTTGTGCAGCTTGTCTTTTATGCCACAAACACATGACAAATTAGACTGTCTAATCTTGATTTGGTCATTTTTCAATTTCATGTTTTAGTTTAGTGAATGAAATCCTATCAAACAACTTAATCTTGACATTCGATCTAGTGTAAATAGAGAATCAAAGGAGTTCATCAGTTTAATCTGAACTCTCGGAAGATATAAGTGTAGAAGTAGATAGTTTTTCTCTTTCAAAAATATCATGTCAAGAGGTTTCCGATCCAAGTGCACCTAAAGAAGAAAAAATGTTAGGAAAGATAGCTGGGTAAGTAGAGATGAGGCTGATGCTAATCATGCTGTAAACTTTTCAAAAAGCATCATTTTCAGGAATAGCATCAAGGAAAAGCAAAATCTGCGCCAATGGATGAGGCACTGGTCTTCACAAGCCTATGATCTGTAGTTCTGGACACCTCCTAAAAAGGAGCTGCCCTCCCCAAATGGAGCCACTATTAGTCATTAGTATTTTTTCCTGTTATGATGACTAAATCCCTTGTCTAGGTTTTCTAGAAACCAATCTCAAAATTCAATTTGTTCTCCAGAAAACCCCTCAAACAAATTTTTTGTCTTCTTACCCCTCTCTTGCTTACCATGGTAGAAGTGGTCTTCAGTTTTCAGTCCCGCTCTAAATCAGCAAAAATTCCCTGTCTATAGCTGCCATAAGCCTTGTTTCTCTGTTTTCAAAATCCCCTGTTTTCACATGGCTCCCTATCAAAAATTGGAAAAATTTGTCTACCCGTATCTCAATGATCATTTTGTCATATGATGATCTAACCATGCCTAAGAAACTCTTCAGAATCTATGACAAAGTCTGTAGGTCTAGGTGGTGGTGTTTAGGGCATATTCCTTAAAAAAATTGTCTTAAGCCAAAAAACCCTGTTTTCAACACCAGTCAGCCATCATTTTCTTCCCCTCTTGCAAAAAAAAACCTTGGTTTATCCCTAGGTCATACACCACTAAAATGGTTACTTCATTTCTTTTCAGAAAAACTCAGAAATGTTTAATTCAAGAAAAAGCATAATTCTAAAGTTTCCATGACTGAAGAAAAATAATTATTTCAAGCATGATTTCATGATACATCAAGAAGGCTCTCCAAGGATCAAAAGACATCTATCAATCATATCTGCAGGGGTGTACAGATTGATGACACTAATCAAAGTGTGAGAAAAAAGAGCATCTTAGGAAAAGGTTTCATGCTGTGGATGTTTACTATTAAAATCAAAGAAAGTGAAGTTTGTAAAGAGAAAGACCTACAGGGTTCAAACTCAAAAGCGCGAAAAAGTCAAAAGTCCTCCATTGTGCCAAATGAGCACAAAGGTTGGGTAATGTCTGCCTCCAGCACTCCATGATAACTCAAGATGGAATTTTTGAATTAGTTCTCAAACATGTGAGCTAGCACTAAAAATCAGTCTTGTATAATCAAAAGTGACAGTCTTAAGCAAAAAAGGGCTCTCTAGCAACTAGGCATCAAAATGAAAACATAAGAGGAACAAATACCTTTTACCTTACTTTAAGCCTAGGCCCTTAAAATCATTCAAAGAAAATTTCAAACACCAAAAGAGCTATAGATGTTACAAAAAAAGGTTATCTCCATGGCCAACACAACAGACATTCATCAGTTGCAAATGCATTACCATGCTCATGATTTTCATTAAGAGTTTTGTAATAAGTCATGTCTCAAAAGCAAAACTTACACAAGGTGCAGAGTTGAGTTTTCAAGAAGGGCCTCCTTCATGACAAGCAGAGGGCCCACTTACCACTTGTTCAAAAGACCTCCTTCATGATAAGTAGAGGGCCTACACAGTGGCTTTGATGAACCTAGGTAGTTGTATTTTGCATTTCCTCCTCCAAATATGAGCAGAGGGAAAATCACCAGAGGCTAATATTTTGTTTGAGAAAGTTTTCAATGGTAGAAAGAGATGAGAGACAATATGTTTAAAAGAGTTCATTTAATGATAAAAAAACTTTAAAATTAGTTTTTGTGACATGTTCCCTTAAATTTCTAAGCCAAGGACATAGCACACACAGACAACTTGTTCAAAATGCTATCTTAAAATGATACAACAAAGATGAAAGAAAACTTTTGTGGTTATAGTGCCTCCTTCAATCATGAGCAGATGGAAAAACACAATTTTTCAAGAAGCCTCCTTTATTAATGAGCAGAGGGCACTCATCTTGTTTAAAGGAAACTCTTAGATGAATAATATCAGTTTGTTTAAAGGGTTTCTGTGAAGGAAAAGATCAGTTATTTAAAGGTTTCCATCAGCAATAAGTAAAAGGCCAAAATAGCTAGTTTAAAGGTACTTTTTCAATCATGACAAGCAGAAATCAAACAGTCTTGTTTACGGAAAAGCCTCCTACATAATAAGTAGAGAGGTCCCACACAGTTTTCAAGAAACTGTCCCTACAAGAGAGAAATGAAAAACATATAGTTTACATGGGTCTCTTTCAAATTGTAGGCAAAGACAAAGTCTCATAAGGCCCAGTTTTTTATGAAGAATAAGCCCCCTTCAAAGAATAATATAGTCATATTTAAAGGCCTCCTTCAAGGAGAAACAAGGCGCCCCAAAATACAAAGTGCAAAGGATGTAATCTCTATTTTCAAAAAGCACAAAGGCAAAAAATGTAATATCACCAAAGGGAGGGAAAAAACATTCAAAATCATTTTAAAAGAGCTATAAAAAGTTCTCAAGTGGATGTTTTGCATTCTATTTTGAAACTAACAGAGGAGAGAACAATTTTTAGAACCCTGGGAAAGTTATTGTGTAAATTTTTTAAGACGCATCGCGCCTGTTGCGGGACGCGATGCGTCTGTAGTCGCTCTCCAAAGGAAAATTGAAGGGGCACGACACACCTATGGGATAGCGTGACGCGCCTAGAAGTGTGCCTGACGCCCTTGACAGTTTTTACAACAACCACAACAGTGTGCCTAAAGGTGCCCAAAATCCGGTTTTTGCACAGTTTGGGTTTTTTCAACATAGCAAGTAGTTTTTTGAGAGGTATTAATCACTTCCTTCATCTCAGTCTTTTGGTCATAAAAATATTTTGAAGTCAAAACTTAAAGGAAGAAACATTGTTTTTAAGGAGAAAGACATAGTTTATTTTGGAAAAAACCTGTTTTCTGAGTGAGTAAAGAAGAGTAAGACCAAGATGCCTCCAAGGAAAGTCAAGAAGGCAGGCCATCACAATAGGTTTGAACCCATTACTATTAAGGAAATCACTACATCCCCTTCAATATTATCCTATTTTCAAGAAGTGGGCTACCTTTACTTTTGTAATAAAATCCAAGAGGTCACTAGTTGACCCCTCCTGATTGAGCTATTTTCCCTGAGATTAGATGGAGAGTAGGTTCACATTGCAGGTTTTGACTTTGTTCTCACCCCTAAAGCTGTGTCAAAGGTAACCAAGATTCCCTATATCAGAGAAAAATGGTTCAAACAAGAATACCTAGACCTAAATCTCTACAATCCCTTTCTGAAGCCAGCCCATTGGGATGAGTGCCAAGCTATCTTTACTTTTTCTCACTTGTTGAGAAATTATGCCCCCTTATGAAAACCATCATGAAATATTTCACATTTGAGGGGAGATTTTCTCGTGTTTATTCCTATCATGTCAGACTTCTGATGCATTTCACTCGAACTCAGCTGCTAAACTTTTTTTTATTTCTCTGCAAGAGCATAGACAAGATGTCCTTCTTTGTTCAAAATAAGCCTCCGGCTCAGCAGAAGGCCAGAGTATTCCATCATTCTCTCATCAAGGTCCTCATCCTTCACTAGCTGAAACAAAAAGGATTCTCTTGAGAAAATTTCATTTCTCATCCTAACCTCATTGCTGCATCTTCATCCCAAGGTCCCTCTCGTGCACCTTCCTCACCCTCCACTCATTACGTTTCCTCTTATTCTCATGAATCTACTCCTCAAAGGCAAGAATTACCCATAATTGATAGTAAGAAAGAAGAAAGTGGCAAAAGAAAGCAAGGAGGTGATGAAGAGAAAAACAGTCCTCAAACAAACAGTGAAGAGTGTAAGGAGAGAAAAAAAGGCACTTCTCAGCAAAGCAGTGATTATGGAGATAGTGGCAGTGATAAAATCAGAGGCAGTGAACAAGGCAACCGTAACGAAGAAGACAAAAATAGTAAGCAAGATAATGACATCCCTGAAAGAGACAATGAAAATAGTGAGCATGAAAATAGCCCTCAAAGACATGTGCTTGCTGCCTCTCCTAGGAAAGGGGCCATGACTCTTTCCTCAAAGGTGGCAAAGCCTAAAATCACCAGGTCTACAAAGATGCTATTCTTTAAACAAAATTTCCTACAACCCATGTCTTTCATCCCTATCAAATCAAAATTCCATGCTAAGGTGGCCAAATGATACATTGGATTTAAGATCTTCATAAAACTAATTTGATGATGAGCTGTCCATTTCTGTGAGATGTCATCATGATGAGGTGTTTTAGCCATGTCATCTATTTGGAGTAGATTGCTAAGCTGCCCTATCAAACATATGGCCCAATGATATCCTTGATCCCATTAGATGACTCAACCACCCTTTTTCTATGTTTACTTATCGAAAAAGGTTAAAAAATGCATAATGCTAGGAAAAAACATACTATTAGGAACTTCCATAGTGTACTTTTGTATCAAATTCAAAAACCCATCTTCTGCACATTTGTTGAATTTGGTGATTGTTGGAGGACTTATTTGCCATCTCTTTAAGGAAATCAAGTTGTTTTAAAACTTCCCTTTTGAAATTTTCCATCTCCAGCCTTTCTTGTTTGAAATCTACCAAATCCAATTTGGCTTCCAGGACCTCTTCTCTAGATTCCCTTAGATGCTTTGTTAAGAGCTCTAATTCAGTCTTTTCCTGGACCTGCTCTTTACCTTTTATTTTCTTGATTAACTCTTCCTCTGCTGGAGATAATTTTGATATTTCCTCCCCTGATGGAAACTTCTTCTTCTATGGCTTCATAGGCATCTCCTTTGACATTTTTCCCTTTGACAACTGTGACCTTGTGAATGGCTTCCTAGGTTTGAAGATGAACCCAGAATATTCCTTTGAAAATTCTATTTTCTTGGCCTTAAGGCCCTTCTTTTTGGTTTATTCTCCCTTAGTTTCCATAGACTTTACCATAGGAGATTCTTCAATCTCAATGGCCTCTAGGATGTCTGCCAACTTACCTCTTCCCTCAGTTTGACTTCTAGTAAGCCTCCTGTGGGTCCCTGTGTATGTTTTTACCTGATTGCTGGTAGAGGTTTGTTTTGGTGCCACAATATCCTACACTTTCTCAATCTCCAGCTCCATAGGTTCTGCTATAGGATGCATTTCAAACTCATGACCAACTGAAGGTTCAACTCTAGACTCCTTATTTTTCCTTGGTGTATTTGTCTTGGATTTTGGTGTCTTCTTTGGAGTGATGACATCAACCTCATATCCACTTAGAAACATAAATGTAGACCAATCTCTTCCCAATTTATTCAATTCTTCCACTACCAACATTTTGATCAAAGTATGATGGAAAACAAAGTTGTCACTATTTTCAGGTTTTGCCTACACCTTATTTGCCATTTTGTCCAAACTCCTAAACAAATAATAAGGTAAGTCCAATGGTCGTTTATCTGTGAAGTGAAGTAGTAGTTTGAAATGATATTGATAAATCATATGGAATCTAACTTCACAGGTAAAATAATTTTGAATCACCATTAAAAATTTTCAATAATTCTCCTTGAGGTAGGTTTTGGGAATGCCTGAACTCATATCCATACCTCTCTACCCCTCCTTCAAAAATTCATCATAGTTCTGCAACTTAAATTTCATCACCTTAAACCATGCCTTTTTTGACCTTGGAATTTCAGTAGCCTGTGCAATTGTGTCAGGAGACACAACAAAGTTTAACATACCTACTTTTGACCCTGTACCAATGAAATCGACATCAAAATACTTCAAGACGTGAGCATGGTAACCTTGTATCTTTTGGAAAAACCGAAGGCAATCTACATCAGAAAATTCTCTTCCTTGAGTAGCCTCATATCCATAGGCTCATATCTACCAAATTTTCCACCTGTATTCTATTTCTTTTATGATGCCATGTATTCAAAAACTTGTTGATCAACTCCTTCTTTGACACCTGAAGAAAACTATGAGACAAAAAGCAATTTCTTTGGCATAGGTAAAGCTAAGCTTATGACAACTATTGGTGAGAACCTAGGCCTCTATACTAAGGGAAAAATATTTGAAGCAACTTACAAGGATGAGAGTAAAGTGTTTAAATTGCAAATCATAATTGAATGAATGGGTGGAAAAAATACATGATGAAAGGGAAATGATGAAGAAGCATGCATACAAAAAATGATGACACATAACAGAATGGAGCAATGATGGGATGATATGCCCTAAAAACTAACTGATTCGACCTCTATGAAAAAATGCAGCCTTTTTCCCACTGTTAGTAGACAAGACAATTTTCGTAGTGTATGCAGTATTCAAGAGGTTGAATTGGTTACGGAACTATCAGGGACTTCCGTAGCAAAACCTGACTGTTTTACACTGATTTCGTTGTGGATTTTGGTGGAAGTGCCAAGTGTACAGAAGTGACAAGATTTTATCATGCATGATATTTTTTAATATTTTCCTTTGACACGACCCCTATTCACATAAAAAATGAATTTCAAGACCCCTCACATGTGCACTTTTTTGAAAATTTGAATTTCAAAGACCTTATTCAAACCTAATTGACCCAACCTAATTAAATTAAGACCAACCTATACTAACCTAATTGTTATCATGGATAGCAATGGCTCCAATGGGGATGTTGCGCCCCTGTGGTGCAGAAAAGAACTAGCAGACCAGGTGCCTTATCCATTGGGCTGATCATAACCTCTTGTTATATACTTTAGCCTGGATTCGTCCCTTGAGATGCTCTTGAAGCAAAAAACCGTACAAACAAAAACTCACAACTAAAATCTTCAAAATAAATGCTGAAAGTGATGTTTTCCCAACAAGCTTATTTATGTACCTCTAACCCTACTCTAACAGCTGAAAACCAAACTTTTAATTCAAGAAATATGAAATTTCAGGTATAGCCAGTCAAAGAGCTGATCCAACACCCGGGCTTCTTGATTGTGCTTGAACAACATCAAAAGTGAATCATATATTGACAACTTGGAATGAAAATTGAATCCCCGATCCATAATAAAAAAATATTTTTCTTGACTTATGATTGCAATAGACTAACCATTGGATCCCAGAAACCATGAAAAATCACCTTTTCTTGACGAGTAAAACCATGAGAGCTGAATTCGTTCATAATTTATGGCTTCTTTTGTCCTATGTATTCAATTCCAAGAATCAAATAAAAAGGCAACAATAAATTTTTATTCCCTTTCATGCAAATAAAAAAAAACCATCCATGCATCCTTGAACATCTTCAAACATGTCATCCATATTGTGTGTATCAAAACTACTATTTTTCTTATCAAACAAATCAGATATAATCTTTGGTAGTTTTTCTTGAGGACTATCTTCTTGATTCTGAACACTAACAACTCCTATACAAACAAATTTATGCATATCATCCATGTCATTTTTATGATCCCCAAATAGAATAGGTAAAATATATGTATTCAGCTCTTCATGTAGCTCGGGTTTACCTAAAAGTGAAATTTCATCAGATGTTACTTCACTATTTATAATTTCCATGCATGTATTTTCAACAACCTGATATTAAGGACTTTCTTATTGATATAAAATCTCAGAATATAAATGGGCTGAATTTTTTTTTGAATGATTCGACTCATACCTTTGACTGATTATAGATTGAAAAGGCTGAAAATCCTCAAAAATTTCATGTAATATGATTTGAATGCCAAATTGATGATCTAATTCATCTTCAACTAAAGAAGAGACATCTGTTTGTTGGGAAATTCTTTGATCATCATGACAACTAGCTTGTGAATACAATTCATAATGTGCCTCTAATATCTCCTCATCATCCATACATTCTACATCATCATCAATACTTTTAATATATTGAATGAAACCTTTCCAAATATTACAACAGTCTTGAAACAATGGTGATGAAGGATGAGGCTTCCCATAATGTTCCAAAAATATTCTATGGAAATATTTAAGAGAACACAAGCTTCCTAATTTCAACCCTTCATACCATACTCTAGCTTTGTCTTCTAGGGTATCCATAAACATCTTCATGAGACAATCCTCAGGAAAATCAACCCTCAGTCTACATACATTTGTATGGAATTTAACCAAATGCAAACGCACATCATCTTTATTTTCATCTTTGAACATGGGTAGATGGGTTGACCAGTCAAAACAAGGCATAGGATTCGGAAAACCATAGATGTGAGATCAATCCATAGGAGCATACATGAGATTTATTCTTGCAGTAGAACTCATCTTGGAATTTCTTCAAGCTATTGATATTCAAGCATTGGAGTCACCATGAAGCTATGAATTTCTGAATTCTTCAAGAATGGAGTCACCAAGGTAGAAGTAAAACCTTGAAATGTCTGATCTCCTCCTACCCTCAAGAGTTCAGATACTTTAAAAGAAACACCTAGGATAACACAAATTTCAGACTCCTGACAGACACACCAAAATGTTATCACTAAGTTGGGACCAATTGTGTTGTCCAATGGTAAACCTAGTGTAACTATTTCAAACCACTTTATATTGGAAGTTAGCCCTTCCAATCAGAGACGGCTCTCTCAAGGAAAATAATGAAATATTCAAGATGAAATAAATTTGCAGATGGATAACTCTGTACTATTTTAGTTTTAAGTGATTTTGCAGGTGGAAGATGTATGAAAGGCTACCATTGGGCATGTATTCAGCTATGGGACTTCAATCACAAGCAAATGTAGTTCATGGAAGCTGAGGCAATTAGGATTAAAAAATAAATTTCTACAACAAAAACATAATACATGAAGGAAATTGGAGCATAATACTATGAATTAAAAGTAATCATGACACTATGAAGCTGATGATAATATGATAAATGGAAAAACACAAACACATAAGCTCAAAAAAAATCTCAAGTCTGAAAGACAATTATTGCAACTGTGTAATAAATTGATAGAGAGAATTTACATAGTAGATTCTTCATATCAATCATCAACCAACCCCCTCAAATTCAATAAACATATCATTTATAGAGTGAGATATTTTTTACAAAGGTCTTCCACCTAGTCTAGACTTCGATGCTTGACCTCATGGAGACCTAATTCAACTAGGATTACATTACTTTGAGGAATAATAGGGATATTTTATGTTTTAGTAGAGTTGGTAATAAAAAGGGACTCTGTGACCATTAATTACTTAAACAAAATGTGTGACAACCCATGTTTTCCATCCCTATCGAATCAAACTTCCATGTTGAGGTGGTCAACTGATACACTGGATTTAAGGTCTTCATAAAATTGATTTGATGATGAGCTGTCCATTTATGTGAGGTGGAATTATGATGGGGTGTTTTAGCCATGTCAGCTATTTGGAGTAGATTGTTGAGCTGCCCTATCAAAAATATGGCCTAATGATATCCTTGATCCCATTAGATGAATCAACAACCCTTTTTCTGTGTTTTCTACCCAAGAAAGGTCAAAAAATGCATAACATTGGAAAAAACATAGTATTAGGAACTTTCGTAGTGTACTTTCATAGCAACTTCAAAAACCCATCTTCTGCACTTTTTTGAACTTTGCTGATTGCTGGAGGACCTTCCTTGGGTTTGATGAGATAAATACATGCTCCAAGTCACCCATTTTCAAAGATTTTTCAAGACATTTTTCTTTAAGTAAACCTAGAGTACTTTTGTAGAAAAAACTCACCTTCATGCCTGGAGCACGCTACGAAAGTACCTAGTTTCACTGTATTTTTCTATTTTCTTCTTATTTTACCTCAAAAACACTTCTAATGTTGATATATGCCTGTTTATGATAGCATAAGACAAAATTTAATTAAAAAATGTGTGTCTTACCATGTTAACATCATCATCTTGCACAATCATCTTCAACTCTTCTTGCACCATCTCCATCCGTGATTCCAAGATTTTGAATTGACCTTGCAACTTCCTTCTTTATGCTTGTAGCCACCTATTTCTCTTAGTAATATGCTTCATCATACTATGCGGGGGTAGTGTCCTATTCATCATTTTACCTAACTTATATTCTATCTCATTAAATAAATCAAGTTGTTTTCTTACTTCCCTTTTGAAATTTACCATCTCCAACCTTTCTTGTTTGAAATCTGCCAATTCCAATTTGGTTTACAGGACCTATTCTCTAGCTTCCCTTAGCTGCTCCATTAAGAGATCCAATTCAGTATTTTCCTGGACCTGCTCTTTAAATTTTCTTATGTTTCTTAACTCTTCTTCTAGTTGATATAATTCTGCTATTTCCTCCCCTGATGGAAGCTTCTTCTTCTTTAGCTTCAAAGGCATCTCCTTTGAAATTTTTCCCTTTGAAAAATGTGACCTAGTGAATAGGTTCCTAGGTTTGAAGATGAACCTTGAATATTCCTTCAAAAAGTATAATTTCTTGGCCTTACGACCCTTATTTTTGGTTTATTATACCTTAGTTTCCACAGGATTTACCATAGGATATTCTTCAATATCAATGGCCTCCGGGATGCCTGCCAACTTACCTCTTCCCTCTGTCTGACTTCTAGTAAGCCGTCTGTGGGTCCTTGTATATGTTTTTACCTGACTGCTGGTAGATTTTTATTTTGGTGCCATAATCTCCATCACTTGCTCAATCTCCAGCTCCATAGGTTCTGCTATAGGCTGCATTTCAATCTCATGACCAACTGAAGGTTCAGCTCCAGACTCCTTATTCTTCCTTGGAGTATTTGGCTTGGATTTTGGTGTCTTATTTGGAGTGAGGAAATCAACCTCATATCCACTAAACAACATAAATGTAGAACAATCCCTTACCAATTTATTCAATTCTTCCACTACCATCAGTTTGATCAAAGCATGATGGAAAACATAGGTGTCACTAGTTTTATGTTTTTCCTGCACCTTATCTGCCATTTTTCACAAACTCCTAAACAGATAATAAGGCAAGTCCAATGGTTTTTTTACCTATGAAGTGAAGCAGTAGTTTGAAATGATATTGATAGATAATATGTAATCTACCTTTAGAGGTAAAATACTTTTGAATCACCATTAAATTTTTGAATAATTCTCCTTGAGGTAGGTTCTAGGAATGCCTGAACTCATATCCATACCTCTGTGCTCCTCCTTCAAAAATTGATCACAATTTTGAAACTTAAATTTAATCACCTTAAACCATGCCTTTCTTGACCTTGGAATTTCAGTAGTATGTGGAATTGTGTCAAGAGACACAACAAAGTTTAACATACATACTTTTGACCCTGTACCAATGAAATTGACAACTATAAAATCCTTTGAAACCTGAGCAAGGTATCCTTGTATATTTTAGCATAATCGAAGGTAGCCTACATCAGCCAATTCTTGTGAGAAGTTGGGGTCTTCCTCAAGTAGCCTCATATCCATAGGCTCATACCTAAAAACTGTTCCACCTTTATTCAATTTCTTCTGTGATGCCATGTCTTAAAAAACTTGCTGATCAACTCCTTCTTTGATACCTACAGAAACCTATGAGAAAGAAAAAAAATTCTTTGAAACATGTAAAGCTAAGATTATGAAAACTGCTGGTGAGAACCTAAAAAGCTAGAATGCTGGAAAAATATTTGAAGCAAATTACAAGGATGAGGGTAAAGTGTTTAAATTGGAAATCAGAATTGAATAAACAAGTGGGATGAATGGGTGGAAAAAATACATGATGAAAGAGAAATTATGACCAATAATGCATATGAAAAACGATGACACATAACGTAATGGAGGAATTATGGGTTGATATGCCCTAAAAACTAACTGATTCGACCTCTATGACAAACACAGCCTTTTTCCCACCGTTAGTAGATAAGACAAGTTTCATAGTGTATGCAATATTCGGGAGGTTGAGTTCACTACGGAACTGTCAGGTGATTCCGTAGCAATCCCTGACTGTTTTACACTGATTCCACTACAGATTTTGGTGGAAGTGCCAAGTGTACAATAGTGACCAAATTTTCTCATGCATGATATTTTTTAACATTTTCCTTTGACATGACCCCTATTCAAACGAAAAATGATTTTCAAGACCCCACACATGTGAATTTTTTTGAAAAATTTGAATTTCAAAGACCTTATTCAAACCTAATTGATCCAACCTAATTAATTAAGACCAACCTAGACTAACCTAATTGTTATCATGGATAACAATAGTGATGGAGAATTTCAGTTTGCATTTTCATTTCACTTGCAATTTTGCATTGTCACATATCCAACCCAAAGGATAAGGTTTAAGATGAGGAATGGTTTCCAAATTTAGTCTCTTGACAATGGTTTTTGAAATAAGGTTGGCTTGTGGTCCACTATCAAACAAAGTGTCTATTTTTTATGTTTTTGGATGACTCTAATATGGAAAAGCTCTATTATTTCTTTATCATTTTCAGTTTCATTGAGGTTACTAGAAGAACTGGTACTTGCAATAGAATCCTTACCTTTCAATCCCATTGTTGTGACCTTTGTTTCATCTATGGAATCAAACCATAAATCATGTTGTGTAGTTGCAACAATATTTTGCTTTCCTTTGTTGTTAAAATTTTTGGGTCTCATCTTAGGATGAAGTTTCCAACAATGGTCTTCACCATGGCCTTATTTTTTTTTAACAGTGAATAGTAGTAGTTTCATTAATCTGCATCCGGATCGTGGCATTAAAATAGATGATTACATCGTATCATTTTCATGCAAAAATTCAAAAAAAGTGTCCCTACCTACATACAGGGTTGTCTTCGTAGACGCCTTATTTGTATTTTATCTATGGTGCATTCCATTCCCATGTGTGCTATAGAGCTTACAAAATGAGTAACTGAGGCATGTGAATTTGTGCTTGTCCATTTAAAATTAGATTGGTGCTGCCTTATCCATTTATGTTGGGAACTGGTGCTTAGAAGAGGATACCGTCCTGAAGAGGATACTATCCAAATACTGTCCAGAGGGTATGTTGTCCTAATTTTTTCTAGAGGTACTGTTGTCCCATTGTTGTCCCAAATGAATGATGTCTATATTCCATCCAATTGTCATGCACATGATGGTCCAAAGCTATCCATAAATAATGATGTCCATATGCTGACCACGGTGAGTGTTGTTACAATTATGTCCAAAGGAATTGATGTTCCTTTTTTTTCCAAAGCTGTTCCATCCAGATGCTGTTCCATCCAAATGTTGTTCCAATGTTGTTTTCCAAATGTTGTTCCAAAAGAAATGTTGTTTCCTGATCCATGGTATTCCTATGAGAGCTAGGGTCGAGGTCCAATTCTTTGTGCCAGTAAGCATGGTAGGGTTAGGGGATAGATTTGGTGTCAATGTTTCTATCGATGTCACATATTCCCTTTAGCAATATGCACCCTTTATAAGATTGCTCATCTTCTTGAGTGTTTAGGGCTCTGAGCACATGTTTGTACTGGATGCATTCAAATTACTTTGCTTCCTCCTTAATTCTTGTTAACATTTGATTAATTCTATAATTTTGTGTTTCCTTCCCTTGAACCAGGTTTTTGATTAGGATATAGGATTCCCCTAGTACCCACATATGTCTCACACCTTTTCCTTTTGTGATGGTGATTCCAAGCCAAAGGCCACTTGCCTTTGCTACGTTGTTGGTTTCTTTGCCGATCCCCCAGGCATATTTGTGCCTTGTTTTTCCATCAGGATCAATGAGGATGCCTCCTCCCCCAGCCTCTCCTTGGTTTCCTTTGGAGGCTCCATCGAACATAAGAGTCTAGTTCCCTTTCTTCTTTATCTCATCCATTAGTTCCATTTGGGTGCTTCTGAGACACCAGCTGGGAGGATCCACCTTTGTTGTTTTTGTTTTCTTGCTCCAGGACCATGGATACAACCACTCCCATTCTAAATATCTAATGACAGGTCAAGATGTGGGGACTTGAAATTGAAATAGAAGGATAAGGCTAAGAGAACTAACACTTTGGCAGCTGGATTTTTCATTTTGAAGATTGATTTGTTTCTTTCCATCCAAATATTCGAGCAGATATAATTTGGAAGAGATTGAAGGATGAATTTCAGATTTGGTTTAGTTTGGAGATAGCCTTTGTACCATTTTTTTGGAGTTGAGAAGAATGTGGAGGGCTTTATTGGCCAGTCAAGTCTGGAGGATATCTGCCTAAAAGCCTCCTTCCATACTTTTTTGTTGTAAGTTCATTTTATGAATAAATGGTTTATGGTTTCTTCCTCTTGTTCCCAAAGAGGGCACTTGGTCAGCCCACTTATACCTCTTTTCTTGATGTTGTTCAGTGTGATAATTTTCTTGTGATTTAGCTGCCAGATGAAGTAATTTACTTTGGGAATAGTAGTTGGCTTCCAAATATGATTCCATATCCCACTTTTGGGAGGGACCTATTATTCGAAGAGGAGATGCGTGTGGCCTTCTTTGACTGAGTATCTTGTGTTCTTCCAACAACATTTATCCATTTATCTCTTGAAATTGGAGAGCATACCTAGAGAAGATTTAATAGATCAGTTTTTTGCTCATTTAGATCTCCGGGGATATTTGGAAAAATCCATCCTTTCCATTTCCTCTTGACATCCCATACTGAGAGTTGTGCCAAGGTTGTGATTTTAATCGACATGAACTAATCACAAAGGGGTTTCAATTGTTCCAAATATGCTAGAGGGGCGTTATTCATTATCTTGTCCTCCCAAATTTTGACTGTCAGAAAATTTCTAGGAACTCTGCTGATGTTTTGAGTAATTAAAGGAGATGAGGATAGAAAAACACACCAAACTGGGGAGCCTTGAGTGGTTGGAGTATACCTATTTTCCTGTTCGTGTTGCTTGAAATACTTTCCTCTTATTACTTGAACCCACCATTCTTAAGATTTTGTGATTAGCCCCCACCATAATTTGGCCCCAATTACTGGGTTCGTTAATCTTGGGTCACAAATTTTGAGTCCTCCATGTTTCCTGGGTTATGTAACAGTCTTCTAGTTTACCATGTGATATTTCCTTGTTTTTTGTTTCCCTCCTTCGCATATGAAATTCCTTATGAAAATGCCAAGCTAAATAAGGACATACTTTGGAGCCTGGAGGACTGCAAACTAATATATAGGGAGAGTAGACAACACTGATGTAATATTCCTACATTAGCATGCAGCTAATAGGAATATCAATTTTTCTTTTAAAATCTAGTTAGATGAATAAATGGGCAAGGAGGCTCATAAGTTGTTTATGTAGGCATAAATCCCTCATAATGTGAAAAGGGATCATGTTAATAACTAAATAAAACATCCTCATGTGTGAACATAGTCTAAATTGTGTGGAAAAATTCAAGTTTGACCAAGTCAACATCATTAATATGTGAGGAGTGGATCCTAAATAAAGATAACTCAATGTAGATGAAGATCAATCTAGCTACTAAAAATGAAGACACCTTGAGTGTGAAAAGAGACAATGCATGAAGATCCAATCAAGGTTGATCTATTTTTTCAGTCAATATTGACTAAATCAAACAACGCTGTAAAAACACGAGTAAGACTAATCTATACATCGTAATTTTGGTAGAGGAGCCTTTGCATGGAAGAAAACTCATAATTGGGTGGGACCCTTGGTGAGGAAGCTCATCAACTATATAATGAAGGGAATGGAAACCATATGGGGCATGATTGAAGATTATATTTTTTATGTGGTATGTTTAGAATTATTTTCATTCTTTGGCTGTTTAGCTAAATTTACTACACGGTTTAGTGCAAGAGTTTTCTCATGCGGGAATTCCCCACTCTTGCTTGGAGATCTTGTTTAAGAAATCTGAGTAGAGCATTTTGTGCTAAATTTTCCACTATTTGGTGTTAGGAAAAGTAGTCACCTTCAGCAACAGTGTAGTCCCTTGGAGAAACTGCATTATTTCTTAAGGTATTGCAGTGGAGGGGTTTAATCCCTTGTTTTATGAGCTAGTTTCCCAAGAGGAGGATCAAAATTTTCTCTAGAAAGCTAGAGGGATAGTCTACTACCATTTATTTTCATGATCAGCCATGTTTATGTAGTTATTCAACCATACAACATGATTCAGCCATAGATCTGCAGCAGAAAATTTCAAGTATATCATTTCTGTTAAGAAACCCTTCCCGGGTCATCTTGGATCTATGTAAAAGAGACTAGATCTCTGTTTTGAGCCTATTTGATTAATACATGAGAAGATATATTTTTTCTCTATATTTTTAAGTATAAACCCTCAAATAACTACACTGTCACTTTCTGCAGTAATTTTTGTTTGCAGCAGTCTTGGGGTTTCAGTGTTTTTGGGTTGTTTTGAGCATAGGAGGCTTGTTTAACTAGGCTATAATGATTTGTTTCTGATTTTATTTTAGATGTGGTTGTAATAATTTCAGATCTAATGGATATATGGGCTGAATTTTTCTGTTAATGCTTATATATCTGAAAAATGTGTTTTTCATGCATGTATTGCTGCGTTTTCCCATTTTGGATATTACAACTGATTTGATAAGAATGAGATGACCTGCTGGGTTAAGCCAAATCCCTCCCCAATTGGTTATTTTCTGTTTAATTTTTTAAATCATGCCTTGCTAGGCCTTAGGACTAGTCCTTTTCAAGAAAATTGGGACTCCTAAGTATTCAAATTCCTTCTAGTATATTTCTACCCTAAACCCCAATATTTCTTCTATTTTTTTTTCCTTTCTAAGGGAGATACTCCATGCGTATATTATAATTTTGGCATTAATTGTTTTACCTCCAGATTCTTCTTGTAATTTGTGTAGATAAGATTTGAATCTTCTAGCTATGACTAGAGAGGCTCCACCAAGAAGAGTTGTATCATCAACAAATTTCCCATGATTTATGATTTTGATTCCTTCTTTAGATATAATTCACAAGATGTGTTGAGAGAGACTTATTGCTTCAAGGCTGAAATTAAGGGCCTCTCTGACTAAAATATATTAAAAGGGCGAGAGGGGGCACCCTTGTCGGAGACCTTTTGATGCTTGGAAAAACCCAACCCCTCTACCATTAATCAGGGGAGAGATCCAAGGCCTGGCAATGCATTTCTCTATCTGTCCAGTAAAGGTCTCTTTAAATCCCATCATATTCATTATGTTGAGGAGAAATTTGTGTCGAACCCTTTCAAATGCATTGGCCATATCCAGTTTAATGACCATTCCTTGTTCCTCACATCTCCAACTTGAGTCAATGGCTTCCTGGATTAAGATTATATTGTCATAGATTTGTCTTCTTGGGACAAAGCCACCTTGATTAGGAGAGACGAGAAGAGACAGGAGGAATTTTAGTCTACGGGATAGGATTTTGGAAATAATTTTATCAGAGAAGTTGCAAAGGGAAATTGGCCTACATTGCGAGAAAGAGGGTGGATTTCGTTCTTTAGGTATCAGGGCTAAAAAGGCTTAATTTATTCCACCGCCAATGTATGAGATCTTTAGGGAGTACTCGATCATTTGTCATAAATATATTTTTATTATATTCCAATATGTTTGATAAAACCTACCGGTGAAGCCATCAGGTCCAGGAGCCTTGTCTGGAGAAAAGGAAAAGACGATGTTTTGAATTTCTTGAGGATTAGGTAGAGCATCAAGGATTTTGTTGGCATCAGAGGTCACCAGAGAAGGCATCAAATCCAGGAAGAAGGCTTCCCTTATGGGGGCAGAGGGTTGGTCATCATGGTACAGGGCAGAGAAGTGTTCTACTGCAGCAAACTTAATCTCAGGAAAAGAGTCGAGAGATTAAGTTCCATGTTGAATTTGGGTGATACCATTTTTGATCTCTCGAAATTTCGCTTGCTTGTGGAAATATTTCGTGTTCCTATCTCTGGAGATGATCTAGTTGTTGCGTGACCTGAGCCATCACATACATTCCTCTTGTCTTAGGCTCGCATGGTATTTTTGGAACATTTTTATTTCTTCTTGGAAGTCCACCTTGTCCACTTCATTATTTTCTATTTGAGCGTGCTTTTTTGCAAGATTGTCTTCTGTTGTTTTGACATTTAGGGACAAATTTGAATTGTATGTTTTAAGCCATTATTTGATGTATGCTTTTAACCTTTTGACTTTCCTTTCTCATATGATTATAGGGATGCCATTTACCCACTAATTCCAGGAAGCAGTGACGATTTCAGAGAAGCCAACTGTTTCTATCCATATTGGGGAAAATTTGAAAAGAATTGGCCCATAGTTAATTGGAGGAGAAATAAGGAGCATGATCGGTTGGTGGTCTGATCCACACCATGGCTGGATCTCTGAAGATATAGAGAAGGGCGAAGATAGTAGAATAAATGAAGCTAAAAATATATCTAACCTTGATGCTATGTGCCCCGGTCTCGCCCTCTTATTATTACATGTGTATTTAAATTTGCATGGCTTCACATCAAAGAAATTTAACTAGATTAGCAGGTCTTCGAAGTCTTCCTGATGAATTTCTCTTACCACTATCCCTCCTCTCTTTTTGTCTTGTTTTAGTACTATATTGAAATCTCCTCCAAGAATGCAATTCATGCCATACTCTGTGTGCTTGAGGTCTTGAAGGAACTTACAATAGTATTTATTTTTAGCATAAGAATTCAGGATGTATTTATTTATGATTGTAATAGTGTAATTTAGATTTTTGAAAAAAAAATTTGTTGCTATCCAATGAAATGATTTTAGGGTGCTTACCAGGAGGAGGTTTACGAGATGCCACAGGTTTCATACACCACCTGAGGCTCCATGCGAGCTCACTGCCTCTAGCTCACATTTGTTCCATATCTCGGAGTGATGTGTAGTAATATCCACCTCATTCAACTTTGTTTCATGTAGAATTACAATGCTCGACTTCTCTTTCTTGATTAATGTCATGGTTTCTGATATTCTCTTTCTGGTACCGAGTCCTCTGAAGTTCCAGGAAACTACTTTTATTTATCACTTCTTTGAGAGGGAGACCCCTTTTAATGGGCCTGCATGATTACCCTTCTTATTTCCTTTGCTACTTAGGTATGCTAATTGGAAAATAATTGTAGTCTGGTGTCCTAATTCTTTGTCTCTTTATGGTTTGGCCTGCCTGATTTCTCTATTTGATTTCCTTCCTGATCTTCTGGCATGATGCTCAATGAGAGTGTCTTTTTGTGTACCTGGATCATCTGCTTCTCCCTGAGGTGAAGCTACACCTTCCTCTCCAATTTCTCCCTCTTCTTCTTCCAACATTCCTTCTTCCTCTATATCTATTTTTTTATGGGTTTTAGCTTTCCCTTTTCCTCCAACTGTATGATATAGTGGAGATTTTCAAGCTTCTCTTCTCTCGTGTCTTCTTCAGTTTCCATGTCAGTAAGAACGTTAAACTTATTCAAATTATCTGAAGTAGTTGGGCCACCAATCATGTTAGTATGAATCTTAATTCCAGGTGTACGAAAAAATACCACTTTAGCTACGCATAAAAAACAACCCTAGCAGTAGAAATTACTTCTAGTATCTTTAGATCTGCAGTTAGGTGATCAAGATAAATGCTGCAAAAATCTAGATCTATGCATTAGAAGACATTAAATAGTAGAAAAAAGAAGATTTACTCCATGCATCCAATATACAATAAAATAATATATCAAATAAATTTTGTATTGATGGCACCTGGGAGGAAAACATAAGAGGGTGTTCCTGTTCTCCTCAATGGGATGGGTTCTTGTAATTCCTCAGCACTTCAGATCTAGAATTCCTCTCTCTTGATGGTGTAGAAAACCCAGACAAAAATGGAAAAATATGGCTATGATGGTGGATCAATATCCAGACCAAAAATTTAGATCCAGAGTGATCTTTAGGCAACAAAAGGTGGTAAATGAATGGGAAAACCCTTCTATTTATAACAAAATATTGAGTTAGTCTAGATATTGGTGCATAGTTAAAATATTATTAACCAAATCAAGATCAAACTTTTATGGAATATTTTATTATATTTGTTGGAGGGAAAAGGAATTTGACTTGGGTAAAATCCCTTTATTTGTAAATAATAAATAAATAAATGATTTATTTATCATTTTAAGGATGTGGTTGAGTAATAATCAAATAAATAATGATTTATTTAATTATTTAGGGGTGAATTAGTCATATTTAACAAAGAATATTATTTAAATAAGATTTAAACAATTATTCTTAGAAAAGAATAAGATAAATAATGATTTATCTAATTAATTTCCTTGTTTTGTGTTAAATATAACCAGAAATATTAATTAAACTACTGTTTAACTAATTATTCCTTGAGGAAAACTAAACAAATGTATATTTATTTAATATTTCCTCATGGGGTTTCTTGTTTAGACCATAAACAACTTAATAAAGGTGGTTTACTAAGTTATTTTCATAGTGAAACAAATTTTACTTGGGGTAAAATTGGTCTTATATGGTGTACTTGGGTCCATCTAATGATAATAGGTTAGATGAATAAAAAATGGTGTAACAGATTGCCCCCTAGTGTGCGAGCATTAGGAGCTAATCGTATGACCGAAGTACATTGTAAGAACTCAATCACTAGACATCGAAGGGGAAGTCAAAGAGAGAGAAGTATAAGGTAGGCCAAAGTGCTGAGAGAACTATTCCCTGAGGAGGTGAGACTTACAGGTGCGAAAAGTCTCTTTGAAGTGTGAGTACCTGTGCTATAGGCAGCAGGGGAGGCATAACTATGCCCGCCAAGGAAAATTACAAACAATAAGGTGTCCAGAAAACCACGGGACTGGCTAATATAACACATGCTGGCATAAACATGAGCCAGATAAACAACACAATAATGAATCCCACATACATATTGTGTCTGGGATAATAGCCAGGACTTGTACAATGATATCTGAGTACATGAGATATAAAAGCAACCCAGATGCCCCTAAAAACAGGAAAGGGCTTTGAAAATCTGACTGAAATATGCAAACAAAAAGGCACTGCAAGCGGTTGAGGCTGACATCATCAAATGTATGGAGTTGTATTGAAGGCTGTAATGAAGAGGTCATCCGAGTGTGTGGGGGGCTACCTGTAGGGCCGCCCCTTCATGAGGGCATCTCACACACAACCGAGAATCACCGATGTTAGCTGCTGCATCATTAAATCATCGAGTATATGAATCTCAATTTGTTGAAAGGATCTGGAGCTGAGAAAAAATAAAGTCAAAGGGAAACGAGGAGTCCCTTTTCCTGATCCGAGGCACTGAAAAAAAGTGGAAGTTGGAACCAAGGTACACCGCCCTCTTGACCTGTCTTCTGGAATGAATGAGCTGATGTCGACAGAAGGAGGTCTGCCATAGGTGAGGCAATAAGGGATCCTCAACGAAGGCACGATAGAAAAAAGTATAGCGACTGACAGACTAACACCAATGATGATGATGAAATGGGGGGGAATGAATAGCGAACGAATGACTTCCCTTGTTAGAGCATGAAGGGCATGGATGACATGGCAGTGCCTGACATAATATCATGAGGGATAGGGGATAGTGGGACTAAAGGCCATAATGCGCGACACGAGAGAGGGACCAAGAAATGAAGGATGGAGGACTATAGCGAGATTCAAAGGAACTCGGGATAGACTCCATGAATGCGATGATGACTCAACTCGGATTCTCTAAACAAGGGTGACTCGATGGTGCTGCCATGCAAAAAAGGTCCAATGGGGACCATAAAAACATGAGTGCAAGATGGTAACTCACCACAAAATTCGACACGAGCGTGGACAAGTATGGAGGCAAAGTGGTGCCCCCAGTACGAGTGTTGCAAGTGAAGACATTCGATTTTGAGGAGGGGTGAAGTGATGCTTTATGGAAAAAATGTGTCCTGGTGAAGTATCTATTACGGTCTCATGATTTGGTAGATTGGTAAACCAAATGATAGGGTAACATCAGACCAAGCTTTGGAGCCCTAGGACCTAGCCTTCCTGGACTCAGAGAGGGCTCTCTCTATTATGAAAAGGATGTAAACTTGTTTGCTTTTGTATATTTTATTTTAGGCTAGTTGTTAAGTATGTTTTGGTTTTGTTTTGGGATTTTTGAGGGGAACTGATCAAAGGATAAATAGATAAAAATTTCGTCAGACCAACTGGGCTATGGGGTTGAAAAGGTCAAGACTGTCTCAATGATGGATAAGGTATTATTGTAGGGCTGATTTGGTCGAAATGAATGGGTTATTTAGGTGAAAGTGAAATGATATGGAAATTAAGTTTGTGAAAGACACATATATTTTAAGCATAAATAGTTAAAAAATCATTCATGACTTAGGGCTGACCATTAATCTCTATAAAAGAAACTCAAAATGATAGATGCAGAAAATAAACAATCCAATGATGCATAGAAGTATAAGACCCTCTAACTTTGGGAAAATCACCTTCAGACTTTTAAGAAAACAGATAATATAAACAAACAACTCAATCTATGAAGAGGGAACTCCTAAACATCATATCTTGAGCTATTGGGAGCTTTGAAATAAGACTGCAAAGCATGGACAAAGGGCAAGATCGAAACAAGACCTCTTTGACTTAACTAAAACAACCAATAATTCAGAGAGAGATTTTAGAAATGGAGTTTTGATTAGCTATGAGTAAGCAGGGCATACCATGAATCATACTAGACAACATACATTATAACCATTAATGAAATTGATAACAAGTTCTTAGGGTACCAAAGAGCAATTAAGAATTCTTTGACATAACCAAGAAAGATGAAAACATTTAAGCTACAATGAATCAGGAAATTTGAGGTGCCTCCATGGGAATATCTCAAAATTATTATTTACTGAAATAAAAAAAGCAAGAAGCATGAAAACATGTATGAGAAACTAAGAAAACATAACAGATAAGGAACACAATACCATTCACCAAGCCATGGAATCCTACATACAATCCTCCTCCACCATCAAAGTCAAGCAAGAGATCATCCACTTCATAAGACAAGTATTTCTTCAAAGCTCATAATGCTATGTATTTATCTCTATAACATCAAGTTCTGCCTCAGGTTACAATGAATCCTCTTGGATTATATAGGCCAAAGTGTACTAAGTGAAAAAACCCAGGAGGGTCTCACCTGCTGATATTTGAGGCAGAAAGATGAATTTTGACTGTTTTTTGCCTCTTTGGGGGACCAAAACACCTTCTTTTGATCTGAAAATTTGTGAGTAGATGCCCCCAAATTTAATACATCCAAAAAAATAACTTTCATGAGCTGAGGATGCTCCTAGAAAACATGGCAGCGCCTAGAAAAATGTGCAATTAGGCCTAAAAATCACAAAAAACAAGATCATGTCCAAAATTGCTCAATTTTGGTGAGAAAACCCATTATGGGTTTCTAGAAACATGAAAGGAAGCTGAAGTCAAGATTCCAAGCCTAGATATGTCCTTTTCCCCTTTTTTCACTAGGCACCTCCTTTGGATAGTTTTGAGCTTTTTTTGGGCAATCTTGAGTTTCCTTCGGGCAAATTGATTTAAATTTTTGTAATGCATGGTCATCTTCCTTTGCAAACCCAAGTCTTTGCTTTCATTGTCTAATTTTTCCTCCAAATGCATATTTTCTCTTTCAAGCCATGATTCTTTATCATTTTCTATCTCTTGGGAAAGAAATTGTGTGAGAGGATATGATCGAGCAAGGGCTGCTTCTTCTTCTCTTTGTTTCTCCAAAGCTTTCCTAAGACCAATAGTCCTAGGCATTTTTCTTGCTGGTTGCTCTTCTTCCTCAATATCATCAAATTCGCCCATATACTCTTCAAGTTTGACTTGTGCTTTGTATGCTTCCCTTTGGTATTTGAATGCTCGGGTCTCATAGATTGCCATTTGCTCGCTCATCTGTCTATTTTCCATTTTTAGGAAGTGTATGAGGTCCTTCGAACTTTCTAGATCAGTTTCTAAGTCCTGGATTTGGGCTTCTCTGTTTTGCAAAAGTGACCTAAGGATTCCGGCTTCATCATCTTCAGCATCACTATCTATTTGAATGATGTCAAATTCCTTATCACGCTCATGGCTACTCTCCTGTTGTTCAACCTTTTCTTTGCCCTTTCTTTGGATAGAATTATTTGCTCTTTTTCTCTTTGGAAATTCAATGATACTCTTCTTAGGAAGTTTTCCTCTACTCCTTAGCGCCCTAGTGATATTACTAGTCACTACTTGAGTAGTTTTCTTCTTTGCAGATTTGGTGTTTTTAGTCTTTGGTGCTTTTTAGGAATGAATCATGGCCCCTTGCCTAGGAGAGGCAGCAATCACATGTTCTTGGATGTGTTGAGGAGAAGAGAGAGGAGGTTTCATCACTAACATTTGTTCAACTTGATCCTTTACACTGCTGCCTCCTTCATCACCTACTTTGCTGCCCTTTTCACTGTTTTCCTCATTTTTTTGAGTTTGTTTAGGGCTTCCATCTTCACCTTCATCACTGTTTTGAACCTCTTGATATATGTTGCCTTCAACCTCATCAGTGCTGTTTAGAGTATGTTTTTTAGGGCTATTAGCTTTATCATCTCTTTTTGTTGCTTGACTATCTTCACTGCCTTCTTGTTTGCTGTCATCTTCATTACTTTCCTTACCTCTCCCTTGAGGACTGTCTTCATGATCATTGTGCTGCTTTTGTTTTGGGCTACTAACTTTACTATCACCCTCTGTTCTTTCATTGTTTTGTGCCTTTTCCTCTTCAAGTTCATTTTCCTTATTAGTTTCATGGCTATCATTTTGGATACTACCTTCACTTGCTGTATGAGGGCTTCCATCATGCTCACTATCTTGCTCATTTTTACTATGCTTACTGTCTATTTGATTGCTTTCATGCTGACTATCACTATGATCATCATCACTAGTACCTCCTCCACCACTGTTATGCTGGCTGCCACTGACTTCCTTATCTTTTTGTGAGCTCTCTTCACCATCATTAGTATGCTCATGGTCACTGTTCTGTTGATTTTCACTTGGTTCATGCTCACTACTTTGATGAGTATCACTATGTTCCTCATCACCACTATCTTTATGCCTGCTTTCATAAGACTCTTCTTTTTCACTATCAATCATGGGTGATACTTTCTTTTGAGGGGTAGATTGACTAGATGAAGGGGAGACATAGTGAGTGGAGGGTGAGGAGGGCACATGAGATGAAGAAGCAGAAGAAAAATCAAAATGGGAGATGAAGGATTCCCAAGAAACTCCTTTTTGTTCAAGTTGATGGAGGATGATGATTTTTATAAGAGAATGATGAAACAAACTAGCTTTTTTTGAGCAAAGGGCTTCTTTTGGATATATGAGGCCATTTTGTCTATGCTCTTGCAAAGGAAGAAAGGGAGATTCAATAGCTGAGTCTGAGTGAAATGCATCAGAAGTGTGACATGATAGGAATAAACTCAAGAATATCTCCCCTCACAAGTGAAATATTTCATGATGGTTTTCATAAGGGGCGCATAACTATTCAATATATGAGAAAAGGGGAAGATAACCTTGCATTCATTTTGGTAAGTTGGTTTCAAGAAGGGCTTGTAGTGGTCTAGGTCCAAATAAGCTTGTTTGAAACATTTCTCACCAAGATAGGGGATCTTGGTGGCCTTTGACACTGACCTAGGAGTGAGAACAAAATCAAGGCTTGCTATGTGAACATGTTCTCCTTGCAACCTCGGGGCAAAAAATTGTGTCAAGGGAGGGTGATTGGTGACTTCTTGGACCTTTTGGAAAAAATCAAGGCACCCTACCTCATGAAAGTTCAAAAGGACTGAAGGGGAATCATTTAACTCTTTCACAGTTATAGGTTCAAATCTGTTGTGATACCCTCCTTTTTTGGCTTTCCTTGGAGGCATGTTTTGCTAAGATTTCCTTCACTTGTCTTATCAAAACAAGTCTTTGATTAAACTAGGTATTTCTTCTTAAAAAAATGCTTTTCTCTTTAAAAACTATGTTTGGCTTCTCACTCAACAAAACAGGCCTTTTCAAACTGATAATAATTCCTTTCTCCTCAATCACCATTTTTCTTTGTTTTCAAGCAAACATGGTACTTTTGAAAACAACACTGTTTTCTCTTTGAAACCATTGTTTTCCCTCCTTGTAAGACTGTGTCTTTTTCTTAACAAATTTTATTTTAACACCTCTTAAAATCAAAGACTTAGGCGAGGAAAACAAAAAATACCTCTTGAAAATGTGTTAGCTACTTTTGGAGATGAATTCCCTATGCAAAAATCCGATCTCTTAACACTTTTGAGGGCTGTTGAAAAATTGATGCATCAGTGGCCCGGGCGGTGGGCCGTTCAGAGGTGGCCTGAAGAAACGCATCACGTTCAGGCTGGGTGCCGGGTAGTGGGTCGTTCAGAGGTGGCTTGGAGGAATGTGTTGCGTGTTTATGAATGAACGTTGGGCGCTTGCACAGGTGCATCGCGTCCTGTGAAAAAAGCTTCTGCGAACACCTACAGGTGCGTCGCATGTTGATAACGCCGCATAGGTGTTAAAAAATTCCCTTTCTCCTTTGCCAAATCTTTGCACAAAACATAATGAAAAGTAAAAAAACTTGGGTAAGGCCTTTTATGTTTGAGAGAGGGTTTGAAAAGTGCCCTTTCCCTCCCTTTTTGCTATGTGAAATCTTACCTGTAACATATGCCTTTATTTTCACCATATCACTTTAAAATTTAGACAAGAATAATGTGATTTTGTTTATGATAATGTTCTCTGTTTATATTTTGGAGGAGGTAGCGCAAAGCAGCCACTGAGGTTACCTAAAAACATTGCTAACCCTCTGCTTATTAGTGAAGGAGGTCATTTGAAAACTGTGTTTTTTCCATCTTCTCATGATTGAAGGAGGCACTGTAAACACAAAAGTTTTCTTTCATCTCTATTTATCATTTGAAGACTATTTTTGAACAACTTGTCTGTGGGCCCTCTACTTATCATGAAGGAGGAAATTTTGACAAACTGCATGGGCGCTTATTTGACCTCTATTATCCTTTTGAAGGCGTTTTCCAAAACACAAACTTTGTGACCCTTTAGACCACTATGAGGCCTTTAAACACCATTATGTCAATCTTCGCTTGTTTATGAAGGAGGTCACTAAACTATGTTTTTGACCCTCTGCTTGTTTATGAAGGAGGTCATCCTAAAAGAAAAAAACCTTATCTTCATCAGATACTATGTCTTTCTTTGTCCATTTGAAAAGGGTATAATGGGAAAACTGTGATATTTTACTCATCACTTATGAAGTCCTTCAAACAAGCTGTCTTCTTCCTTTATGAAACATTTTATGTAATATATGTCTCCTTGGCACTATATCACTGTGAATCTTTAGGAGCAAATAATGTGCTTTGTAAATGGTGAGCGCTCACTACTATGCATCTTTGAAATAACTCTTTTTATCTTGACTGTGTTTTCATAAGGTGTAGTGAAAGTGTCTTTGATTGCCTTTCAGAGTCCAGGTGTATGGTAAGGTATAAGAAGAAACTTTCCTTCTTACACCTTCACTATGATGCCTAATTTTCTTTAAAGCTCTTTATGTCAAAGACTGTCCCTTTTACCTAATCCTTTGTGTCCCTTTTTCTTGATGGAGGGCTCTTGTCCTTTGACATTATTGGATTTGAAACCAGTAGGCCTCCTCTTTTCATCATCTGTGCTATATGATTTCTGATGGTAAACTGATCAGTATTGAAATATTCCTCAAGTGTATCTTTTTCTCATACTTTCTTACTGTTATCAATGTATACACCCCTGTAGAGATGTATATAGATGTTTTTGATCTTTGGAAAGCTTTCTTGGTGTTTCATGAAGGTCATTCTTGATCTGATCATCTTTCTTCAAACATGAAAACTTATTTCTATGTTTCTTCTTTGATTTGAACCTTTCTGAGCTCTTCTTGAAAAAAAAACACAGTGACCTTTTGATGGTGTATGACCTAGGGATAGACAAGGGTTATATTTTGACAAATAATAAGACATTATGGCTGACTGATATTGAAGACAGGGTTTTTGACTAGAGAAAGGTTTTCTCAAGGTATTTTCCCTAAACACCACCAGTTAGACCTAGAAATTTTATCATAGTTCTGTAGAGCTTCTTAGGCATATTCAGGTCATCATATGACAAAATAATCAGTGAGATAGGGGTAGACAACTTGTCCAATGTTTGACAGTGGGTTGTATGAAAAACAAGGGATTTTGATGGTAGAGAGACAAACTTATGATAGCTATAGACAGGGAGGATTTGCTAAATTGTGATAGGTAGGGAAAATGAAGACTATTCTCATCATAGGCTGAAAGGAAGGGGTAGGAAGACAAAAAAATTGTTTGAGGTGTTTTCTAGATGAAAAATTGACAGCTTGACATTAGCTTCTAGAAAAATCAGCCAAGGAATCTAGTCATCAAAACATGCAAAAAATACTGATGACTAATAGTATCAAGGCACTAAAAACTAAAAGATACCCTTTTGAGGGCTTGGTGAGATCTTTCAAATGGTATAGATTTTTTGTTGAACTGAGCTATGGTTTGGCCACATCAGGCGAAAGAAAAATCAGGGGTTTTCTTTTAATAAGGCATTTTCCTTCCAAATTCACTCATTTGCAGGTGGAGTTGTGGTGAATGTAGTGAGGAGAGGAGGCCCTAAATATTGCGGTGATCGTAGCAGAAAAACTGACCATTGGAATTTGAGATCCATCAGTTGTAGGTAAGATGCTTAATCCTAATCTTTCATTTCATTGGGTTGAAAGTTCGGTTTAGGTACCCAGAGCTCATGAACAGGCCAGGTCGCACTTTTTGGGGTCTGTTCTGCATCCTGGGTAGCAGGTATTGGGCAGAAAACTGCAACTTGTCCTAGGAGATGACCTGGAAAGTGTGACCTGTCAAAGAAAGGGGGTTTCAGTGCTGTTTTTGGCTGAGATCTGGGATTTTTGTGGTTGAGGGGCATAGGTGCCCCCAAGCATGTTGTGGTCATGCCAAAATGTATTTAGAAAAAGGGGAATATAAACACATCTTAATGATGTGGCGCACCATTTGTTTTCGTTATTGTTATGTAGTTTGATAAAGGGAATGAAGGATTACCAATCACTTTTGGAACTACATATGTGAATCAAATGGACTTTAAGTTTCCAGATTGGCATACATGGTGTCACTATCCCAAAGAGGTGATTTTGGGATAATTAACTGGTGCTCTCCCAGAAAATTCATAGGTTGGTCAACAATAATGTCGAATGGACTGGGTTATTTATGTATTATGAAGGAATGATGAGGGGTACCATCCCTAGAGTGATATAAAGTGATAAGGGACTCTAGAGGTTCTTCTAAATGTAGAAGAATCATGGTACTAAAGTTGACACGACTAGATACACTCGGAGATTTGTGGAGAATTTCTTCTCCTGGATTTGCATATATGAGTGCCCCCTTACCCGAACATTGGGTATCCATGTAATGGCCAAAAGGTGTTTGTGGTTCGGATGTATGGGTTCGATGAAAGGGGGGATAGATAAAGCCAAGGGTGGTGACTAATTCCACAACGTCGTCATCATAATAGAGGATGGGGTGACTGGTGGAAGAAATACCACCTAATGTGGTGAAGCAATCTGACTCATCATCATGAGAAGAGAGGTTCACATGTGCATCGTCACAAGTGGTGACAAAAGGGTAATTAGATAAAGGATCTACCTATGTTGATAGATAGCAGATGGAGGACCAAGGCTCCGTTATCTCAACATCATAAGGGGGAATGTAAATGGGAGCATTCATGTCTTCTAGTGTTGTCGAAGCAATATGATCAGATAGGGGAGTGGTGGAATCATTGCGCTCGGTATTGAATTGGTGTAAGGCTTCTAAAGAGGAATGATACTCTTCAAGGCGAGGACAGAGGTGAGTGTAGTGGCCATGGAAATCACACAAAGCACAAGGGTGATTTGTGCATAATGGCTTGAGTTTCGGGATTGAATCGGGTATAGTGACATATACCTTTGGGATATCAGATTTCGGAAACGTGTCATTGACCATGGAATTAAGGTGAGGCAACGCTGGACAAGTGTGGGTGGCGTGGCCGAAAACATCACACAAAGCACACTGGATGGTATGATTTGGAGAATGAGGAGGGGTAGGGTTTGTCGGGGCAGCCTTGTCCTTTGATGCCCTCTTGTGAGCTTTGCCCTTCTTACCCGAAGCAGTCACAACGGGAAGTGGTTCTTGTTGAGGTGAATGAGGCACTATTGCAGTGGGAGAATTCATAGGGACCAATTGAACTAGGGTCAAAGCAAGATAAGGTTTGGGTTGACTAGGCGGGGTAGCGGCTGGAGGGTCGAGGTACCAGACAGGAATCCCAAGGGTTAGGTTAGGAAGAGAGAGGGTGGCCATAACAGGTACTGTGTACACTCCTGGTGGGGGAGCTAGGAACGGTATCTGACCAGAGGGGTAATGGCCTGGTAGGACAGCTCCGAGGTGGTTAAGGCCTGGAGGAATTGTTCCAGGAGGATAAAGGATCTCATGCGTACCGAATGAAATTTAAGTGCCAGGGGAATATGGTTCAGAAGGTTGATCAGAGGACATCATGGGAATCTGGTAATCGAGGGAACCAGATGGAAGAGGTTGAGTGGCCATTTGACCTTCAGGTGGTTGGGTAGCCACGAATCCTTGCTAAGGGAAAGGATCAGTAAGCACAGCCAATTGACTAGGTGCAGGACTGGGAGGAATGAAAGGGATGACTTGTTTTCTTCTCAATGTTGCTTGAGACTCCCATAGTTGTCGCATCTATGGCAAAAGAGGATAATCATGCGTATAATGACCATAAACACCACGACAAGAACATGGCTTGTTTGTATGAAGAGGCCTATCCTGTTTGGGCTGAGTAACTTGTTGCTGGTTTGTAGTGTTAGGAGCATTATCTTGATTAGGTCCAGGATTACCAGAGGAAGATTGATTTTGAGTGCCTTTCCTCTTCCTTTTTGAGGGAGGAGGATTAGTCATGCCCTGCTGTGCATATACCTACCTTGGAGGGGGTGGTGGCTGCTGTTGTAGGGGTTGAGAAGGAAAGGGAGGAGGACGTGCTAATGCTGGAGGAGCTGGAGCACCATGTTGTGGATACAGATAATAAGGAGGTTGGGTAGAAGTGTGGTAAACAAGAGGTTTGGAAAAATGAGGAGGCATGTCGTATCCTGGATACATGCTACCGGGAGGGGGAAAATTTTAGGAGGTGCTGGCCCCTCCCTGAGGAAAACCATAGCCCATGGGAGGTTGAGCATATGGATTAAAGAGAGCTCCAACGATATCGTCGGTGGCATGAGATTTCCCTGGTGCATTGGCACCACCAGGCTCCAGGAAGACTGTGTTGGTAGAATGGTGGCAACATAACCTCTACTCGAGCGAGATCAGGTCATATTTTAACGCAATCTGGAGAGCGGCTTCTTCGGTTTGAGGAAAGTGCAATGCGACATATTTTCCGATAGGCAGAAAGAGAGACCTAAGGAACCAATCGATGTGGACACAGTCTTCAAAGGTAGGGGCTCAACATAGGATCTTTCTTCTCCACCATTCCTGAACATGGTCGGATAGGCGGGTCGTAAACGATTGACGGAAAGAGGTCAAGAGTTCAGTACCAGTGTCGCAACGAAGGGGAAGCTGGAAATAAGACAAAAATTCTCAGGAAAGAGTCGCAAAGGTGGTATGAGAGGAAGGGGCCTGATCAACATACCACTTAGAAGTTTTTCCTATGGGTGCCGTTTGTTGGAACAATCAAAGATGGACATAGTCATCAGAATATATTTTTTGGGGATGAATACCCACATGTGGAAAGATCGAATATGATTTGAAGGATCTTCTAGCAAGGCCTTCAAACTTTGGGATGTCTCACCATCACAGAGCTTTGCTGGCATATATGAGCAGAACCAGCATCACAGTAGGGTTCGTTATCAACTGGCTGCAGAGGGGAGTGCTGAGGGCTCGCCAGAAAGGAGCAAGGCAGCTGCAGTGTCTCTGTGGTCCCACTATGAGATTCCCACCCGAGGGCCGGGGTTGGCCACCATACCCGAGGTCCCGGCATCGCACATGGTGAAGGTGGCCGGAGGAGAAAAAAAGAAGGAATGAGAAGAGAACCCAAAGGACCAGGAAGAAGAGTCGGCAGGTGGACCCCGGCAGCAAACAACTCGAACCCTACGCGAAGGAGTAATTCTTCCTGCCAGAAACTGAGGATGAAGGACAAGAAGTCTCCAAGATAAACACCTTGGTGGTGCAATGGTGATGAAACAAACACGACACAAATGAAAAAGAGACTGAAAAGGGCAGGGAGGTGCAGGATCAAATGATTTCAATGTTTTAGAGTCTTTGCTTGGCAGTGTTAACCAAGCCATTTTTTGCTTAGTGTGTGTGTGTAAAAGTGTGTAAATTTTAATTTTTAAACCCAGATGTTTGTAGAGAAAAAAAAAGTGCTATTGTATAGTCAGATTGAACCTGCAAATGATGATATAGTCCCGCAAAACAGAAAATAAAATAAAATTTAACAATGCAAATAACTCAACCCAAGGAGGCGGGTCTCTCAATAACTAGTCTATAGGTGAGTAAAAAATAATCAAAACACATCTAAAAGCTAATAGAACTAAGGTCAGAGGGACATGAATCTAAAAGGCAAACATATTGGAAAGTGGTGCAGAAACAACAACAGATCAGAGGAAAATTTGTTGTAAAAACAGGTGGCGAAAGGTTATCTCCAGGAGGGAAGCGGAGTGCACCCTAAAGGAAAACCAAAAAAAAGATAAATGAGGAGATTTGGATGGATAAAAAGCTGATCTGAAGCGGATCTTAAGGTGAGGTATCAGATCTGAAAAAATGGCTAAAGACTCTGAAATTTCAGACACCCTACAACAACAAAAACTCTTCCACAAAAAGTGGAGGGTAATGAACCCTTGGGGGGCTAGGTTCTCACTTAGTTGAGTGAAACAGAACAAGTATAGGTCCAAAATGGGCAGAGACGGAGGTCAGAAAACCCTGAACAGAGGCTCAGACAAACTCGAGAAATTATACATACATACATATGTCCTATATTCGATCTCACAATATTTAAATTCTTGCAAAATACATAATCATTCCACTGTTAATATTTTGCGGAAAATTAATTGTACACACATGTGAAGCATAAATATAAACAATCGCACATAACACAATTGTTTTAACGGGAAAGCCTGAAGCTGAAAACCCCAACTATAATATATTATGTATCATGGAAATCATGTAACAATCCTCATTCAAAGCTTAGTACATCAAGCTCTCAATACAATACAATCATCACACACTAATCAGGAAGAATCTGCAAATCCATGCACCGATCTTTGCCCCCTACTAGCCTACCTCCACTCGCAATCCCTGCTGAATAATAGCTCTGAATGAATTCGAATTAATATTGCCTTGACTTCGCAATCCTCACTGGAAACTCCAATGTGTGTGTGATGCAATCAATGTATCACTATAGTCACAACAGATATTCCATCTTGCCTTTTCACCTATCTCTCCACTGGGTCTCCATTGGCATTGCCATGCACTGTAGTTAACTACTATATTGTTCAGTTGATTAATGAGTTATTATTTGTGAATTAATTAACTAATTATTTCACTCCACTTTCACTAGTGTATCATTCAGTTAGACTAGATACAACTAGCTCAACTGAGTCTAACTGAATACAACTCCATAAACTACTCTTCCAACTCTGTCATAAATTTTCCACTTGAGTTCTAACTGAGTCCTCCATGCATGAACCACTAGTTTCCCTCGGGAATTGCATAATCCCCTCAGTCCACTGATTTTCCAAATCTGTGCACTGAAATAAAGTGCTCCAAGAGAATAAGTTTCTGTTTAGATTCTGATTATTATTAAGAGCAAATAATAATCGACATGCATATATTTTTAGATCGACGATCTATAAATAGACTTCGCCCAATATTATAAAAATAGAATTTCATCTATTTTTCCAACTTGACCAACCATCCACAAATAGCATCCTGCAACTCATAGAACATGATCAACATGTCTAAAAATAGACATAGTCTAAAAATAGGCTTGCGCCAAAAATAGCCTGTGGACCTACTTAGTGAAGGCGACTTCTTTCCACTAAGCTCATCATCTTGTTGCAATCTCAACACTCACTCTCAACAAGATAAGGATTATCTGCCACCCCTATCCTGCCCCTATGGTATTCGAATTTTCTCTTGGTGAGCGCCTTCATCAAGATATCAGCATCCCGATCCTCCATGGGAATGTATGAAAGTAACATGATCTTCCACCGCACACAACTCTGATATGATGATACCAGATATCAATATGTTTAGATCTATCATGAAACACAGGATTAACCGAGAGTTTAATGCAACTCTGATTATCACAATGTATCACTGTGGGATCTAAATGTGAACCGAAAAAACCAACCAGGATCTTCCTCATCCAGATAGCCTCACATGTAGCTTGACTTGCTGCCATGTATTCTGCTTCTGCTGAAATGAGTGCCACGGATCTTTGTTTCCTGCTGTACCAAGAAACTGTTGTAGATCCGATACTGAAAATCCCTCCTAATGTGCTCTTTTTTTCTGTTGGGCTTCCCGCCCAATCTGCATCCGTGAAGCCATGCAACTTCACCTCATCCGTTTGTTTGTACCATAAACCATACTTAGATGTTCCCCTGAGATATCTCAGGACATGCTTGCCTACCTTCCAAAAGAGCTTGGTAGGCTTAACCATTTCTTGTGAAAGCTGGTTCAGTGCATAGCATGTCTAATCTTGTATGGACTAAATACATGAGTGAACCCACCAACTGTCGATAAACAGTGGCATCCACTACATCTGCCGATGTAGCATCCTCTTTCTTCCAATTTCCTAGAAGAGGAGTGTTGATAGGCTTGCAGCCTTGCATGTGAAACTTCTCCAGTATCTCCCGGGCATACTTGCCTTGAGACACAAACAATTCACCTTCCCACTTCCATATTTCCAATCCAAGGAAATAATGAAGGAGGCCCAAATCCTTCATCTCATAATCCTTTGCAAGATCTACCTTGCATGAGTGTATCAACTGCTCATCACTTGTTAGTCTTAAATAATCAAAATAAAGAATAATGATTAAAAGCTTACCCTCCACCACAATTTGGTACATTTTTGCATCCGCCTCACTCTTGGTGAAGCCAAGTCCAATGAAATAGTTGTCGATCCGAGTGTACCAAGCATGTGGTGCTTGTTTTAGCCCATACAATGCTCTTTTGAGCTTGCAAACATGTGACTCACTACTGAAGATCTCAAATCCTTCAGGCTGATCAATGTACACCTATTCCTCAATGATCCCATTAAGGAACGCAGTCTTCACATCCATCTGATGAATGTGCCAACCCATCTATGCTGAGAGAGAAAATATGGTCCATATGGAAGATTACCGTGCGACAGGTGCAAAGGTTTCTTCATAGTCAATCCCCTCGATCTGTGAGAAGCCCCGGGAAAAAAATATTGCCTTATACTTCTTGACGCTCCCATCAGCAACTTGCTTTACCTTGTAGATCCATCTTGATCCTACAACTGATTTTCCCACCGGTCTTGGAACAATCTCCCAAGCATTGTTTCTGACAATGGAGTCATACTCCTCCACCATGGAATCTACCCATGTGGGCTCCTGCACTGCTTCTTCAAAAGAAGATGGCTCTGTCATGATACGCTTGCTCATAAGAGCCATGTATCTAGTAAAACAGTTAGGTGACTGCTCTATCTGCGCTATGCTGTAGGAACTTCTACATTATGTGCCGCATCAAGTTTCAATCTCTCAGCTTCTGTGGTTTACTTTCTACCTTGTGTTACACCATTTTTTGGTCATCTAATCCATTGTTATTAGATGGAACCAAGTACACCAAGGAAGACGAATTTTTCCCCAAGTAAAATCACATTCACTATGAAAAATAACTTAGTAAACCACCTTTACTAAGTTTTTTATGGTCTAAATAGGAAACCCCATGGGGAAACATTAAATAAATCCATATTTATTTGATTTTTCCTCAAGGAATAATTAGTTTAACATTAATTTAATTAATATTCTTGGTTATATTTAACCAAAAAAAGGGAAATTAATTAGATAAATCATTATTTATCTTATTTTCTAAGAATAACTATTTAAACATTACTTAAATAATATTCTTTGTTAAATATAACTACATCTCCCTTAAATAATTAAATAAATCATTATTTATTTGATTATTACTCAACCATATCATTAAAATGATAAATAAATCATTTATTTATCAAATGGATTTTAAGTTTCCATATTGGCATACATGGTGTCACTATCCCAAAGAGAGGATTTTGGGATAATGAATTGGTGCTCTCCTAGAAAATTCACAAGTTGGTCAACAATAATGTCGAATGGACTGGGTTGTTTATGTAATATGAAGGAATGATGAGGGGTACCATCCCTAGAGTGATATGAAGTGATAAGGGACTCTATAGGTTCTTCTAAATGTAGAAGAATCATGGTACTAAAGCTGACACGGCCATATACACTCAGAGAGTTCTGGAGAATTTCTTCTCCTGGATTCGAATATATGAGTGCCCCCTTACCAAAAAATTGGGTATCCATATAATGGCCACAAGGTGTTTGTGGTTTGGATGTATGGGTTCGATGTAAGGGGGGATAGATAAAGCCAGGGGTGGTGACTACTTCCACAATGTCGTCATCATAATAGAGGATGGGGTGACTGGTGGAAGAAATACCACCTAACGTGGTGAAGAGACCTGACTCATCATCATGAGAAGAGAGGTTCACATGCACATCATCACAAGTGGTGACAAAAGGGTAATCAGATAAAGGATCTACCGATTTTGATAGATAGTAGATGGAGGACCAAGGCTCCATTATCTCGACATCATAAGGGGGAATGTCATGGGAGCATTCATGTATTCTAGTGTTGTCGAAGCAATATGCTCATATAAGGGAGTGGTGGACTCATTGCGCTTGGTCTCTAATTGGTGTAAGGATTCTAAAGAGGAACGATACTCTTCAAGGCGAGGACAGAGGTGAGTGTAGTGGCCATGGAAATCACACAAAGCACAAGGGTGATTTGTGCCCAATGGTTTGAGTTTCGGGATTGAATTGGGTATAGTGACATAAACCTCTAGGATATCAGATTCCAGAAACGTGTCATTGACCATGGAATTAAGGTGAGGAAACTCTGGAAAAGTGTGGGTGGCGTGGCCTGCAACATCACACAAATCACACTAGATAGTATGCTTTGGAGGCCGAGGAGGGGCAGGGTTTGTCGGGGAAGCCTGCAGGCCCACTTAGTGAAGGTGACTCTTTTCACTAAGCTCATCATCTTGGTGAATCTCAACACTCCCTCTCAACAATATATGGACTATCCTTCACCCCGAACCTACCTCTATGGTATTAGAATTTGCTCCTAGTGAGCGCCTTCATCAGAATATATGCATCCTGATCTTCTGTAGGAATGTACTAAAGCAACATGATCTTCCGCTGCACACAATCTATGATATGATGATACTGGATATCAATATGTTTAGATCTATCATGAAACACAGGATTAACCGAGAGGTTCATGCAACTCTGATTATCACAATGTATCACTGTAAGATCTAAATGTGAATTGAACAAACCAACCAGGATCTTCCTCATCCATATAGCCTCACATGCAGCTTGACTTGCTGCCATGTACTCGCTCCGCCTTAACCGAGTGCCGCTGATCTTTGCTTCCGCTGTACCAAGATCACAGATCCAATACTGAAAATCCCTCCTGATGTGCTCTTTCTATCTGTTGGGCTTCCTACCCAATCTGCATATGTGAAGCTATGCAAATTCACCTCATCTGTCTGTCTGTACCATAAACCATACTCAGATGTGCCCCTGAGATATCTCAGGACATGCTTGCCTGCCTTCCAAAAGAGCTTGGTAGGCTTAACCATTGCTTGTGAAAGCTAGTTCACCACATAGCATGTGTCTAGTCTTGTATTGAGTAAATACATGAGTGAACCCACCAAATATCAATAAATAGTGGCATCCACTACCTCTGCCAATGTAGCATCCTCTTTCTTCCAATTTCCTGGAACAGGAGTGTTAATAGGCTTGCAGCCTTGCATGTGAAACTTCTCCACTATCTCCCGGGCATACTTGCCTTGAGACACAAATAGTTCACCTTCCCGCTGCCATATTTCCAATCCAAGGAAATAATGAAGGAGGCCTAAATCCTTCATCTCAAACTCATTTGCAAGATCTGCCTTGCATGATTGTATCAACTGCTCATCACCTATTAGTATTAAATCATCAACATAAAGAACAATGATTAAAATCTTACCCTCCACCACAATCTGGTACAGGTTTGCATCCGCCTCACTCTTGGTGAAGCCAAGTCCAGTGAAATAGCTGTCGATCCGAGTGTACCAAGCACGTGGTGCTTGTTTCAGCCCATACAATGCTCTTTTGAGCCTGCACACATGCAACTCGCTGCTGAAGATTTCAAATCCTTCAGGCTACTCAATGTACACCTCTTCCTCAATGATCCCATTAAGGAACACAGTCTTCATATTCATCTGATGAATATGCCAACCCATATGCGCTAAGAGAGCAAGGATGGTCCGTATGGAAGAATACCGTGCAATAGGTGCTCAATCTTCTCGATCTGTGATAAGCCCCGGGCAACAAATCTTGCCTAATACTTCTCAATGCTCCCATTAGAAGCTTGCTTTACCTTGTAGATCCATCTTGATCCTACAACTTATTTTCCCACCGGTCTTGGAACAATCTCCCAAGCACTTTTTCTGACAATGGAGTCATACTCCTCCACCATGGAATCTACCCATGTGGGCTCCTGCACTACTTCTTCAAAAGAATATGGCTCTGTCATGATACACTTGCTCATAAGAGCCATGTATCCAGTAAAACAGTCAGGTGACTCTCTCTATCTGCACCATGATGTAGGAACTCCTACATTCTGTGTTACATCAAGTTTCAGTCTCTCAGCTTTTGTGGTCCGCTTTCTGCCTTGTGTTACACCATTTTTTTTTCATCTAATCCATTGTTATTATATGGACCTAGGTACACCAAGTTAGACCAATTTTACTCCAAGTAAAGGCGCATTCAAAATGAAAAATAACTTAGTAAACCACCTTTACTAAGTTGTTTATGGTCTAAACAGGAAACCCCATGGGGAAACATTAAATAAATCCAGATTTATTTGATTTTTCCTCAAGGAATAATTAGTTAAACAACAATTTAATTAATATTCCTGGTTATATTTAACCCAAAACAAGGAAATTAATTAGATAAATATTTATTTATCTTATTTTCTAAGAATAACTATTTAAACATTACTTAAATAATATTCTTTGTTAAATATAAATACATCTCCCTTAAATAATTAAATAAATCATTATTTATTTGATTATTACTCAACCATATCCTTAAAATGATAATAAATCATTTATTTATTTATTATTACTTAATCACATCCTTAAAATGATAAATAAGTCATTTATTTATTTATTATTTACAAATAAGGGGATTTGACTAAAGTCAAATTCCTTTTCCCTCCAACAAATATAATAAAATATTCCATAAAAGTTGGATCTTGATTTGGTTAATAATATTTTAATTATGCACCAATTTCTAGACTAACTCAATATTTTGTTATAAATAGAAGTGTTTTCCCATTCATTTGTCACCTTTTGTTGCCTAAAGATCACTCTGGATCTCAACTCTTTGTCTAGCTATTGATCCACCATCATAGCCATATTTTTCCATTTTTGTCTGGGTTTTCTACACCATCAAGAGAGAGGAATTCTACATCTGAAGTGCCGAGGACTTACAAGAACCCATCCCATTGAGGAGAACAGGGAACACCCTCTTGTGTTTTCCTCCCAGGTGCCATTAATAAAAATTTCATTGGATATATTCTTGTCTTGTCTATTGGATCTATGGAGTAAATCTTGTTTTTTCTACTGTTTAATGTCTTCTAATGCATAGATCTAGATTTTTGTAGCATTTGTATTGATCATCTAACTGCAGATATGAAGATATTAGCAGTAATTTTTGCTGTTAGGGCTGTTTGTTATGCACAGCTAAAGTGGTATTTTTCCGTATGCTTCGAATCAAGATTCATACTAACAACTGGCGACTCCACACGGGTTTACAATTATGACCACTGTCATTTTTCTGATCCTTGCATATACAACTACTTCAAATACTATGATTTTTATTTAGCCCCTTGTTTTTTCATTTCTTGATGTTGTTTTTAGCCCATAAAACCCTAAAACGATAAAAATTCTGACTTCCATGTGTTTTCGAACCTATTGTGCAGGTGACAGAGATCAGCTGCAGCTGAGATGGAAAATTTTTCTTAAATCTTTCGCTGAGAGTGCCAGAAGTGCAAGTCACACTTTTCAGCCCAAAACCTGCGACCTAGACCTTCAGGGCGCACTTTACTACCCAAAAATTCCAACCTCTGCTGAAAATAGGTTAGAAACTGCGACCTGGACTTTTTGCAGGGATTTTTCTGAAAGTTTTCTGGGTCTGCCTGAGCCTCTATTCAGGGTTTTCTGACCTCCATATCCACCATTTTTGGACCTGTACTTGTTCTTTTTCACTCAACTAAGTGGGAACCTAGCCCCCTAGGGCTTCAGTACCCTTCACTTTTTGTGGAAGAGTTTTTGCTGTTGCAGGTTGTCTGAAATTTCAGAGTCTTCAGCCATTTTTTTAGATCTGATTCCTCACCTTTATATCTGCTTCAGATCATCTTGTTATCCATCCAAATCTCCTTGTTCAACTTTGTTTGGGTTTTCCTTTTGGGTGCACTCTTCTTCCCTCCAGGAGATAGCCTTTCACCACCTCTTTTTACATCAATTCTTCCTCTGATTTGTTGCTGTTTCTGCACCACTTTCCAATAGATTTTGTCCTTTAGATCCATGTCCCTTCTGACCTTAGATCTATTGGTTGTTTTAGTGTGTTTTGAGTAGTTTTTTCACTCACCTATAGACTAGTTGTTGAGAGGCTCACCTCCTTGGGTTTAGATTATTGCATTATTAGCTGTTTATTTTCTGTTTGGCAGGCTTATATACTGTCATTTGTAGGTTATTTACAGCTATAAAACACACTCTTTTCTTTTTCTCTACAAATGTCTGGGTTTAAAAAATAAAATTTACACACTTCACACACACACCCTAAGCGAAAAAGGGCTTGGTTAACACCGCCAAGTAAAGACTGTAAAACATTCAAATCAATCGATCCTGCACCTCTTTGCCCTTGTTTCAACATTGTAATCAGTTGATCTTCCACATCCCTACCCTTTTCAGTCTCTTTTTCCTTTGTGCCGTGTGTGTGTCATCATTGCTCAACCTCCCATGGGCTCTGATTTTCCTTAGGGGGGGGCTAGCACCTCCTGCATATCTTCCCCTCCTAGTAGCACGTATTCAGGGTACAGCATGCCTCCTCTCTTTGCCCAACATCCTGTTTACCACACTGTTACCCAACCTCTTCCATCTGGTACCCCTGATGACCATATTCTCATGATGAAATCCAATCAACCTTCAACCATAGACATCAATCTCCAGACTCGGTCCTGTCAGTACAACAAGCCTCCTGCTACGTCTGTCTCCGAGCTGCCTTCTTCAGTCTCTAAAGAGCCTCTTTCGACACCCAAGGGTCCCTTACAAATCCCTCAGCCTAGGGTGGAGGTTCATACCAAGATCCCTAAGGGACCACTGCATCGAAATGTTGCTTCAGGAAAAGCCACCCATTTGTATAGCATAGTCGATGATTTGGCACAATCCCCTGCTACCATTTCAATGCTTGAACTTTTCCAGTCGTGCCCTTCACAAAAAAAGCTCTTCTGTCTACTGTGGGTGCTATAGATCCTTTCGATGATCAATTGATTGTCTTTGATGTTGACCGGTAAGAACATCCTCCTCTCCCTGCTTCTGTCGCTTTCCAAATCCCAATCAAGGTACAGAATGCCAATGTTTTTCGGTGGATTATTGATGAGGGGGCATCCACCTGCATGATGTCTTCTTCAGTTTGGAAACAACTTAGATATCCTGAGTTGGCTCCTTCCATGATCACTCTCTGAGCATGAGATGGCCACGCCTCCAAGCCCATTGGCTTATTCTGCAATTGTCCTATCACTCTTGCGGGCAAGACGGTTTGCGTTGACGTAGAAGTCATAGACGCCCCCTTATATTACAACATTCTATTGGGTCGTAGCTACACTTATGCGATGTATGCTGTCCATTTCATGGTCCACGGCAAGATTTACTCCCCCCATAACAAAAATATAGTCACCATTGACTAGCTGACATATTACAAACCGAAGTCTCAAACCTCCCTTGAGTCCACTATTTCTTGGGTGGCCAATAAGCAAATCGTCGACCCTTTGAATAGTGTCTCACCCGGCATCTACAAGGACTCCTCCTTGCTTCGTACATTCCCTAGTCTTCCTCCTCCCATATCTGATCCCAACCCATTGAATATTTGCATGATGCAATCGTCTCGGGCTTCTCTCAAGAGGCCTGCCTCGGATATTCAGCAGCACCCTCGCCCCCCACAGCCGTCTCATAGCCCTTCAATGCAGCATTTTGGATCTCCTCCTCCTGGCCCTTCAGCTGGTGCTCATGAGCCTCTTTATTCTCCAGGGTCGGTTCCTCCAGGCCTTAACCATTTAGGAGCCTTCCCACCTGGCCATTACCCCTCCGGTCAGATACCGTTCCTAGTCGCTCCACCAAGCATCTATACGGCACCTATCACGGCCATCCTCTCTCTTCCTAACTTGACCATTGGGCTTCTGGTTTGGTACCTTGATCCTCTAACTGCCACCCCTCCAGGTAAACCTAAACCTTATCTTGATTTGACCCCAATTCAACCGGTCCCCCTGACTTCTCTTGTTGTTAGAGTGCCTCAGCCACCTCAACAGGATTCGCCTCCTGTTGCGACTGCTTCGGGTAATAACGGCAAAGCTCGCAAAAAGGCCTCAAAGGACAAAGCTACCCCGACTGACCCTACACCTCCTCCACCTACAAATCCCTACGCTTTGTGTGATGTTGTTGGTCATGCCACCCATACTTGTCCCGAGTTTCCCTGCATCAAGCCCATGGTTAATGTCACTTTCCCTGAGTCTATGGTCCCTGAAACCTGTGCTTCTTCATCGACCACAACCAAGAACACCAAGACTATTCAAACCAAACACCCTTGTGCTTTTTGTGGTCTCCATGGACATTAATCTCGTCACTGTCCCTGCCTTACACACTACAATGCCTCTTTAGAGGTAGTTCAGGGGTACGAGATTAAACATAACCAGTCCGCTTCTCCCGTGTTAGGGTCCCGTGATTTAGCCGATTGGCGAGCCAAATGACGATGTAACATCAAACCAAGCTTTGGAGCCCGAGGACCTAGCCTTCCTGGACTCAGAGAGGGCTCTCTCTATTAGATGTAAAAGATATCGGTGTGTTTGCTTGGGGTGCTTTGATATAAGGCTAGTTATGAAGTATGTTTTTAGTTTTTTGGTTTTTTAAGTTTGTGAGGGATAAAACTGATCAAAGATATAAAAATGGATAACAAGAAGTCAGATCAATTGGGCTATGGGGTCAAACAGGTCAAGGAAGCTATGAGATGATGATGCAAGGCTGCTGTAGGGCCGATTTGATTCAAGGTAGAAGGGATCTTTGGGAAAAATGGAGTAAATGAACATCAAGTTGGTGAAAGACAAGGGATTTCAAGTGTAACTAGTTGATAGCAGACATAAACATGTTATAGCAAGCCATTAATCATGCTAAATGTAACTATGAGCTAATTAATACATAGAAATCAAACATTCCAGCCATGCATAGAAGTATAAGACCTTCTAACTTTGGGAAATGGCTATCAGTCTTTGGGGAAAACACATAAGACGGACTAACAACTCAAAATACTATGCCGGAACGCCTAAACACAGTCTTTAAGTTATTGGGCACTTTGACAAACAAGCTTTCACAGTTTTAGGCAAAGGGCTAGATCGGGACTAGGCCTCCTTGGTTCAACAAGATGATAAACTAATCAGTCAAAGAGATAGTTTCATGGACAGAAATATGGACAGCTTATAGGTAAGCAGGGCACACCATACATCCTACTCAACATGCATAGAACTTATGAATAAAACTAGCAAACAGTATCCTTAAGTTGCCAAAGAGCAGTTAAGAATTCTTTAGTACAACTAAGGAAGAAGAAAACATAAAGCTATGAAGATTCAGGAATTTTGAGGTGCCTCCATGGGCATATCTCAAAATTAATCTCTACTGATCTATAGCAGCAAGAAGCATGTATCATGAATGAAAACTAGAAGACAACAACAAAACAAGAAACACTATACCATTCTACCATGTCATGGAATCCATCACCAATCCTTCATCATTCATCAAAAGCATCCAAGAGGCAGTCCAAAAATCATAACACAAGTATGTTCTTCAAAGCTCATATGACCAATATATTGATTCTTCTCTCAAGTTCAGCCTCTGTTTTACAATGAATCCTTGTGGACTAAATAGGCTAGAGGAAGGAAAACCTCATGGAGCAACTAGCTATCCCATTGGCCAAGTCAAAATATCTAAACTTGTCCTTGAGGCTTTGCAAAGCCCAAGGCACAAAATATCCCATAAAATATCTAAAAACCTGCTAAAAACGGAAATTATATTGACTTTACATCATTTCCCAAGTGTAAAAATAGCTTAACGCACATTTGGGAAAAGCAGATTTTTGAGGTTCAAAAATTACAAAAATACTTCATATTTATATCTGAAAAAGGTCCCCTGACTTGCTGGAGGCAATTGGCAGCCTTACTGATGTCGAAACGAGGCTCATGATGGCTCGTTGGAAAGCTCTATGTGTCTAATTTCCGGCGCAACTGAAATCATCTCAATCTGAGGTCTGGAAGTTCCCCAAAACTGTACCTGTGTGTAAAAAACCAGGAAATAGCAGACTGCTGATATGGCGGGCAGAATGTGCAAAAAGAGGGCATTTTTCGCCAATTTGAGGGGGAGAATGATCTCCGAATGCCCTGAAAATCGCTGGGGACCTGCTCATAGAATTATGGCATCCACTGGCATCATCCTTCTCCCTTGACAAATCCTCAAACTGAAATGGCGCAATTATGAGTTTTCGACCAAAAACCCAAAAAATGCCAAAAAACAAAAAGTTGTCGAAAAGGGTTCAAATTTGGCATGCATGACCCTCAAGGGTCCATAGAACCATGCTCCGAAGCTGATGCCAAAATATCAAGGGCTGATATGCTTTTCTCCTCTTTCCGTGCCGGGCGCTTCCCCTTTGCCTTCTTCAATTTCGCTTGGGCTGCCTTTAATTTTCGACTAGCAAACTGATTTAGCTTCTGAAAGTGATGAGTCCTCTTCCTTTGCAGCTCTAGATCTCTGTTCGCCCTCTCAAGCTTCATTTCCAAGTGTTTGTTAGCTCTTTCAAGCCATGCCTCTTTGTTTTCTTCAATTTCCTGCTCAAGGAGTGCAGTGAGAGGAAAGGCTTGGAAATGGGCTTGTTCTTCTACTCTCTGCTTTTCCAAGGCTCTTTTAAGCCCGATGGTCCTAGGCCTCTTCTGCCTAGGCTGGTCTTCCTCTTCCTCCTCATCAAACTCCCCAATGAGCTCTTCTATTCTCGCTTGCGCCCTAGCTGCCTCATTTTTATATTTGATCGCCCGTGCCTCATGAACAGCTGTGTGCACATTCATCTGTTTGTTTTCAATCTCCAAGAAGTGGTTGAAATTCCTTGCCCTTTGAAGATCCTCCTCTAATGCCTCAATTTGCCCTTCCTTATGGATTAGGATATTTTCAAGAAGGCGGGCCTCATTATCACTGTCATCGCTTTGGATAGGGATGATAGCTAATTCACCTCCATGCTTTGTACTTTCTCCAACTTTGCTTTTACCTTTGAAAGCCAATCTGGCGCTTTTCCTCCTTGGCATGCTAGAAGGTGTCCTTTTGGGCGATTTCCTCTTGCTACGAACAATCTTTGTCACTGTTAGGGTGGCAGCTTTAGTCCCTCTTTTCCTTGCTGTGCTGAGCTTTGTTATTTTGAGAGGAGGAGTAACAACTGATTTACCTTTGACATCTTTTTAAATTGGCTGCTAGATATCTTCTCCTAGCTGTTCACTTGGTTGCCCCTGTTTGCCAACATTAGCTTGCTGCTCTTCATCAATGTCTTGTCCAATTTGTGGCTCAGGAGGTATCTCAATTTCCTGCCCAACCTGCTGTTCTTCATCTTGCATCTTCTGCTGTTCCTCAACTGTTGTCTGATGCTCATCTTGGACCTGCTGTTGTTCATCAATTTGTCACTGTTGTTGTTCATCTTGGACCTGCTGTCCTTCACTTTCTATTTGCTGTTGTTCCTCAACATCTAACTGTTGCTGTCCCTCATCATGGACCTGCTGCTGTTTACTACCCTCTCCTTCCTCCTGTTGACTTGGCTGTCCAGCAGTCATTCTGAGCCTTCTAGGAGTAGGCCTACTAGACAAAGGCACTGGACGATGGATAGGCTGAGTAGGAGAAATATGGGTAGGAGGAACAGTGGCAAAATCTGGATGGCTGATGAATAAATCCCATGAAACCTCTTTCTTCTCTAGCTGGTGTAGGAAGATAATCTTGATCAAAGAATGATGAAAAAGGGAAGGGATTTGCAGAGGTGGGGCCTTCTTCTGGACAGTAGATGCCATCTTCTCTATGCTCTTGAACAAAAAGTAAGGGAGGTTTGGTTGCCTGCTTCTGGTAAAATGCATCAATAATCGGACATGGTAGGCATAAATTCGATTAAACCTCCCTTCACAAGTGAAATATTTCATTATGACTTTCATAAGCGGAGCATAGCTGTCAAGGAGATATGAAAAAGGGAAAATAGCATTGACAACCTTTCTATGTTCAGGCTTGATGAAAGGCTTGTAATCCTCTAAGTCAAGATGAGCTTGTTTAAACCATTTTTTGCCATGATACGGGATCTTGGTGGCCTTGGACACATACCTTGGAGAAATTTTGAAATCAAGACCCGCCACTTGGAAGTTTTTTTCTTTGAATCTCAGGGCGCACAAGTGTGTTAATGGCGAAAAACTCTTGACTTCTTCTATCTTCTGGCAGAAATCAAGGCAGCCTACTTCATGGAAGTTGAAAAGTACAGATGGATGAGCATTAATCTCTTCTGTAGAGATGGGCTCATATCTTTTATGTGGACCGCTCCTGCTGTCTTGCCTTGGAGGCATTTTGACCTAAATATGCTTTGGAAGAGGTAAACTGCCTTCACTGTATGTAAAATGTCCTGTTGGAGTCAAACTGTGTCACTTTACTGCTTTGCCAGATAGACAATGAGATTTGGATGTCTTGCAACAAGTTTTTTGTAATACACAACTTCTGCTCTCCTTAAAACCAGCCTTCTACCTTTGAATGTACCTCAGCCAGGAAAAATTCTCAATAGGGTACCATATAGCAAAGAGGAGACAGACTGATGTGTAAATTTCCTGTGCACAGTGTTGAGAAATCACTTTTCCTTGTGAATTTGTTAGAGGCCAATCAACACATTTATATCTGTGTCTCCAAGGTAAAATCCAATCATTAAACACCTGCTCTTCAGAAAGTGGCCTTCCACTTTTGAAAATAACTCAGTCAACAACTTTTCAGTAGGAAATAATACAGTGAAAAGAAAGGCAGACTGTATGAGGTAGGATGTATACAATGTCAAAGTTTCTCTGCTTGGTGATCTTTGGAAGTTAATCAACACATCTTTGTATCTTGGATCAATATTGTATTTTCCAATTATCCCAAACCTGCCTTGTCTAAGTGCGCCAACAGTCAATCAACTTGCATATGTGAAAACAACCCTTAATGCAATTAAACAGTCACTGGCATAATCCTGAGCCAAGATGACAGATCTTTAAAAGACTACAAAGTTTTTAGGCAGAAGCTATGTGAGATTTCTTTTTCAAAACAATTAAGGGTTCCTTATGAATGTAACCCTCTGGCTTTGGCAGAAAAAGTCCTTTACTCTATAAGCACATCCATTCATCAATACGAGCTGGAAAATCAAAAGGCAAACAAGTGGCAAATATAGTGAATATTGTCCCTTTGTGAGAAATGTGAGCAACCTTCCTCCGTGGTTTTTCAACTTATAAACAACTCTTTGTCAAAAACCCCTTTTTCTGAGTGCACTTCACTGTTTTAATGATGTGGAAATGTTTTGAGAGCAGTGTGAAATGTTTTTCTTTAGACCTAAGCCCTGTCTCTATAACAAAATCTTCCTCTTGCCTTTTTAGAGGCTTCTTTTGAAGTAGCAGTCAAGATCTCTCAAACAACAAATTTCTTTAAGCAAAACACTGCTCTTATGTCCATCATATATTATTTCCTGTAGGTGTTTTAAATGACACATCCAGCAGTTTATTACAGCTTTACACCCTGAAAACTCTCACAACAAACAATCCTATTTTTCTGGTATAATGACAGAGTTTTGAAGTTCTGCGTGCATTGTTGTGAAAATTTGTAGCAGTTTTAACAGTGAATTAAGCTTTCCTTGGATCAAAACATCAAACCTCTTCGTATGCAGCTCACCAAAAATCCCTTCTTGAATGCAAACACTTAACTTAACTTGTTTTCAAACCTTATTTTTGGCTTCAATCATCGACAAGCAGTCACAAAATTTAGGGTCAAAGTGTGCAAATACCTCAAGATACGAGGCAAAACTCTTGTGGAGCGTCGGAGGCAGCTCTGGAGGTCTTCAAGCATGCGCGACACTTTTCAAGGAAAGAGTAGCGCGCAAAAACACCACCCGGGTGGCCTGTCGGGTCGGGCAGTCGGGTTGTCGGGCGCCGTGTACAGGCGCGTCGCGCCAACACTGACCGCTCGTTGAAAAACACTCCCAGGCGCGTTGCGCGGGTTTCTAGGCACGTCGCGCTGTGTTTAACGATGCAAACCTTTGAAATTGCGACCCGATCTTCCTTGTTTCGATGCTGTGGAAGCACGGAGTTTTTTCTGCAGTCTGAAAATGAAAAGATCTCCCTCGACCTTACTCCCTTAACATGTTATTTCAAATTCTCCAACGGTCTTAAAACTTTGAAAAGTAACCTTGGCTTTCAGCTCTGCTTTGTTTAACCTTCGTACGCTGCCTTGGTGTATTTCTTTGAAATTTAAAATCACATCGACTTTCATTTGAGGGGTACTCCCTTTTTGAAATGGTTTCGGCCACAGAAATTATATCCCCTTTAACACTGAGAAGAAAATGCCTGAAAACTGCTTAGTTTCCGAAAGGGTAGGCTTTAGCCTTGTCAATTTTCTTTGACAGCCTTGGTGTTTATTTACTTCTTCAACCTTTACCTACTGTGGGTGTCAAGTTTACTGGTCTTCTTGGACCTTTGATCTAAGAAAAGCTTATCCTCTCAACATACTTTCTTGCCTGTAGGTGAATCATTTATGATATCTCTGTCCCTTTTTGAATAATGAGAAAACTGCATTTGTTTTAAAACTCCCGAAACTGACAATCTATCAAACTAATTCTTTGTCTATTTATAACTGGTATACTTATTCACAATGTCCATCTTGGGAACTAATCTTGAATAGCCTCCCATTTTTTGTGATGTATATCTGAAAGAATAAGCTTGTGAAGCAGGGACAAACAGGTCTCTTGGAAACACAGTTATCATTTGCTTTGATCAGTGCATTGACCTTTTTGTAATAGAACCATTCCAAAGCTCAACTTTGTCCACTGTCTTACTTTCTTGGTGATATTTTAAAAGAGAAAACCACACAAGGTCTGTTGAAGAGCTTTGAAAGCCATTTTGTCATTTTTAAAAGGAGATGGTCTGTCTTCTACCAATTTTTTTGATAATTGCTGCTTCCAGGCGATTTATGAGCTTCTCCCTGGACTGTAAGTGCCATCTTTTGGTTGCATGCTTTCTCACTATATTTCTCTATTTACTCAAAAGGAGTTCCCTTTAAACTTCTTGGCATGTGACAGTGAGGTGACTATGTGGCCTCTTCCCCTAAGGAAACTGCCCTTTTTGGTATCAATGCATACATATTCATATTGTTTCCTGTCCATCATGATGTATTTCTTGAAAGACATTTTCCTATGTGTAATGCATTTTGAAATATAAACACCATATTTTACCTGTGTACAGACTTCTATTTACCTTCTTTGTATCTTTCCACTGCACCTTTTGACCAATCAGTTTTCAACAACACTCAATGCCTTGGCCATCTGCTCATAAATGGAGGAGGCCCTTCACTTGGCAAAGTATCTGAAGATTATTTGATAAGGCTGCATGACAAGGGTTTGCTTGGATTATGATGGTAGGCAACCAACTTAAAAAACATCAAGACTGACACCTCTGCTTGCAATCACCACTATGCTTCAGAACAACCCTAGTCAAATTGTCACTGTCTCACTGTACTGCTCTGAGGGGAACTGAAATGTCATTATTTACTTTGGTCATCTCATGACAATTTATTTGAAAGATAGTCTCTGTGACTATGGAGGTTAGTACCCTTTGAAAAACCAACAGCTTTTCTTTTGCCTGTGTAATGACATGTTTTGTTAGCACCTCTTCAATTTGATCTTGTGGACAAGCAGGCTGCTTATGATTGGAATTTTTACTAATGACATGCCCTTCTAAAGTTTAACAATTCATATGACTTGAAGACTTCAAATGACCTCCTTTATCAGACCAAACTCTGTTTTCCTTTGAACTTGCATTTTTCAGGCTCTATCCCTGTTACGATCATCACTCACTCAGAAAACCTGGAGTTGTTGTATCACTGTTCAGTAAAAGGCAAACCTGGGCTTCTGCAATCCTTTAAGTCAATACTGGCCAGCGCCCTCTGCTTGTAGATGAAGGAGGCGCCCTAACCCTCTGCTTGTAAATGAAGGAGGTTCTGGGCCATGACAATTTACCAGTTTGCTGTGACAGTGGTGTCCTTTTCTTAATGTGATTTTCATACTGGAAGGAAAACTGCAAGGTCTTGATGAGTGACTTTCTGTTTTGCAGACATATCTCAGGCTCATGATACATTTAGAAGCATCTGTTCCTCTAACTGTAGATTCAAGAATTTTCTCCTGAGATGAAGTTATATTTCCTGTTCTTTGCATAATCCATAAAACACTGTGAAACACCTAATAATCAGCTTGAGACTGTGTTTTATGCAGTGCTGAGACCTAGGGGGTGTGAGTGGTGCAACTTAGAGCTATTTGTCAATTTCATTTGCAGAGTGGGAGGTCAGTCATGGTTGGTCTGTAGCAGATGGAGGCTTTTTGGCTTTTTGATGATTGCCAAGGGTAAAATTTCTTAAAGCGCCACTTCCTAACATAGGGGAGACTTTTGCAACAGACTTGGACTTTTCCTTTTGGAGCTGATGGACAGACCAGGGGGGTTGAAACTAGAAAAAATAGTGATAATGGATTTTGACTTTGACATGGGCGGACTGATAAGTAAAAGGGCGAAAAAAGTTTTATGAGGGTTTTCTAGATGACAGATTGACATATGGAATTCAGCTTCTAGAAAACTCAGCTATGGATATAGTCATCACTAACATGTAAAAAATACTGATGGCTAACAGTGGCTCCATTTGGGGAGGGCAGCTCCTCGTCAGGAGGTGTCCAGAATTCAGATTTTTGGATTTATGAAGACCAGTGCCTTATCCATTGGCGCAAAATTAACCCTTCCTTGATGTTATTTCTAGAAAGTGTCAGCATGGTTAACATCAATGATACTTCTACCTACCCCACTATTTTTCCTAACATTTTTTCTTCTGTTTGGCGCATTTGAACTAGCAGCCTTTTGACAATGCATATTTTTCTTTTTGCAAAATGAAACTATCTAATTCTACTCTTATATCTGCCGGGAGTTCAGATTAAGCTGATGAACTCCTTCATTTCTCTACCTAAAACTAGATCGACTGTCAAGATTAAGCAGTTTGACAGGATTTCATTCTCTAATCTACAACATGAAATTCAAAAATGATCAAATCAGGATTAGGCAGTCTTATTTGTCATGCATTTGCGGCATAAAAGACAAGCCGCACACAAATGTTATTCTGCAATAAAAGGAAACTAGACAAGCGGGGCTAAGATGTACAATATGTTTTTCATCCCTCGCTTCTCTCTTTGGTTCTGTTTTAGGCATGTGGAACCAGAATCTCTCTCTAATCTAAGCTCTGTGATAAGTCAATCCTACACAATGTTGACTATCTTGGCACTCACTAACTTATCAGCAAATAAATTTAAACATGCTCAGCTATGATTAGGCTAGATAGCTGAACAAGACATTGAAGTACTAGTAGCGGCATTTAGAATTGCTTGCTTTCCGAAGGACTATTTTTTGAAACATGGGGCCTTTGTCCTATCTTCACTTGCCCTCTTTTCTGTTTTTACTGTTTTTGACTTTCCTATCTTTTACTGTTTTTGACTTTTCTATTTTTTCAATATTTCAAACAATGGTATGTACAATGGCTGAAAGTATTTTAGACTCAAAAATCTTGGAAATGACGGAATTTAAGCATCTTATCCTCGTAAGGATCTCCTCTCACCCTTGGCCCACTTAACTCCTGAAAAGAAAAATTTGGGAAATTTTCTCTCTCTAACATGACATAGGGATTCATGCAAGAATCTCTGAACAGCCCCGTATCTTCCCTCTGTACCTCTCTGAATATCTGATTTCCACTCCTTTCCCTACTGTATGCTTTCCTCAAGTAATGCATGTATTCCTGGTCATTCTTAAAATAGATAATGACATCATCAAGGTATGCAAAAATGCAGAAGTTTAAAACTGGGAACATGACCTTCATGAACAGATTTCTGATATTAGGTGGTTTTGCAATTTTGAACTTGAAATCTGATCTACCTCCTGCAAACTTGAAAAAATATTTAAGCTGTCTTCTTTGCAAGGGAATCTTATGATCATGACTTGAAACATCATCTTGCGAAAATACATGATTAAAAGCACTTTTATTTGGTAAATCATGGTCTTGGGTAGAAAAAACATATTTTCTGTTATAGGGATATGCAGTATTACTTCTAAAATCAAAGCAGACTCTATGGCCATCTGTTTTATCCCTAATTATTTCAGTTTGTTTCAGATTGTTGTGTTTTCTCTTGTCAAAGCTGTTCTTTGAGGGGAAGGTATTGACACAGTAGTTTCCCTTGCCTTTTCTGTAGAAATTGGTATTCTACATGAGATTTCTGATTTTAGCATTTCTAAGTTCTTCATGAAAAGACAGAATATGAGCCAATTTCAGTAGTTCAGGTATGCTGGGATTGCAACTATCATTTTTACTTATAAGAAGTTTATCTTGCATTTTCTCTAGATTATGAGCTGCTGGGACTATGGTCAAAGTTTCACTTGCAGTAGGAGGATCACATGATGGTAAATTTTTGAGGTATGGTAGAAACATTAAACTCCCTTGCTCCCGGGTTCCAAATAGGTTTATGATGTGTAGGTCTTCTAAAGCCTTTACCCGGAAGAAGTTTCCACAAGTCACTGCTGGTGTTTGACTAAAACTAGAGCAATTTTCTTGATAGTACATAAGAGTTTGTGCTTCTTGTTCTAATCCTACTTCAGAAAGGGAAAACTTAATTTCTTCAAGAGACAGCTGTTCATGATCATGGTAGTTTTGAGTTTCTAGTTCACCATAAGGCACCAGGGACAGTTGATGTGGTGGATCTAAGTTTATATCAGTTTCTTCTGACTCTTCTTCCATGTTTTCATCAATATGCATAATGAAAGAGTTCAGGTCTGAACGCAAGGAACACATTGGAATGTTGTCTGACCTATCTTGACTGCTAATCATGTATTTCATGTGTGATTCTCGGTAGAGTATTCTGGTCTGGCCAAACACAGGAATGGTGGCATATGACATGTCCAGTTGGATATTCCCTTGGAGTTTGGCTCCCCAAGATCTGGATAGAAGCATCCCGTATTTGGGAGGAATGTCTGCTACTACTATATCCAAGATTAGATGTTTCGCAGGTATTTGGGCCAGACTAAAAGAAAGGTCTTTGATCAAACCCAGGCATTGGACTCTACTTGAATCAAATGAATACAAGTCTTTGTATGGTCTTGTGATTTCTAAGCCTAATCTTTCCATTACTACCTTCGGCATAAGATTATGCGAGGCGCCGGAGTCTAGCATGGCATTGTGGAGGATTTGGTCGTGAATGTTTAGGCTAATGTAAAATGGAAGAGTATTTCCTTCTTGGAATTTTCCCTCTATCTTTGGACCAAACAAAACTTCAGGAGTGTCATCAGCTAGATTAACAGTGTTTGCATCATTCTCTAGATTTAAGACTTTTAGTACTTGGGATTTATAAGAGTTTTGGGCAATGAGTTCAGTAAGAGGCATGGTGATCTTTATCTTGGCGATTTCGCTTTCAAAGCTAAAAGGCAACTGAAGTTTAGATATGTTTGTTTCAGCTTTTTCAACCACGACCCTCTCTATGTTCTGAGTTTGTTGACCTTGTTTCGGGATTTTGTCGGCCATAGTTGCTTCGGTGACTCTAGTAGAAGTACCAGGAGTATCTGAGAGAGGCCTAGCTTGGGTAACTTTAGCTTTGTTTTGGTCATTTTTCTCAACCTTAATTTTGTCACTGCTTGATGCTTTCTTGAGGATGGTATCTGGAGCTTTAGCAGTATCTGAGTTACCTTTCTTGGAACTATCTTGGTTTCTTTTGCTTCTAAGGTCATACTGCCTGTGGGCTTCCATAATGGCATTCTGAAAATCTATGGCAGGGTCATCGAGATCTTCATAGTTGGTCTCATCCTGATTAGGAGAAAAGAACACTTGTTCTTCTTCTGTGAGGTACACCTCACTCTCATTATCAGATCCTATGAGGTTTAAATGATGTTCATCAAGAGGTTCTGTATCCCTATCATCCTCTTCCACATAGTTTTCATTGAATGGTGGCCTAATCTGTTGGTCATTTTCCCTTGGTCTGTTTTGGGGCTGCTCCCTCCTAAAGTTTTGGTTTCGGTTTCTGTTTGGAGGGTTTGGCTGGTTGTCCCTAACAGGAGCCTTTTCATTTATCCTTTCCCACATTTTGGCCATGGTTTTGACTAAGTCATCTATTCTGGGATCTAGGGAAGGTGATGAAGTGGAAACCTCATCTTTATATGTGACCTTTCTTTCCGCTCTAGTCCTAGCCCTTTTTTCTGCTAAGTTGGCATCTGCTTTTATGGCTATTTGTTGCATTTCCTCTAAGGTAGGGGGATCCTTGTCTCTCAGATGATATGTCATGTCCGGATCGAAACCCTCGGGGAATTTTTCCAAGGCTAAACCAAGTGGGGGTTTGAAATGAGGTGGGAGGGAGTTATATACACTGTTGAACCTAGTACAGTAAGCTTGGACACTTTCCCCATTTTCCCGTTTTAGGTTGTTATATTCTAACAGGATTTGAATGGGGTTTCTTCGAATTTCCCACCTATTTCTGAAGACTTGATGTAGTTCTTGGATATCATGGATACTGTTTGGAGTTAAGCTTTTGAACCATGCTTTGGGTTCACCACCAAGACTTTGTGCAAATATTCTCATTCTGATAGTCTCGTCTTGTACCTCTAGGTATTCATAAGCATCAGTCATCCTACTTATATGCTGTTGAGGTGTGGTGGTGTCTTCTCCAGTAAAGTGTGGGATTTTGTCTTGATACTTGTTTGGGAGCGGAGCTAAAGGCGGTGGCAACACCAAAGGTGCGTACCAGGCTGCCATGACGGGAGCTAATGGATGATGTACAAGATGAGAACTAGTAGGCTGAGATGAGGTGGTTTGAACAGTGGTGGTTTGACCAGGTGTGGCGGATGAACTTGGACTAGTGATCTAGTTTTGAGCAGAACTGGGATGGTAGGAGCCAAACTGATAGAGAAGCTGGAAGTCAGGAGGAGTGGTAGGTGAAGCTTCTCTATTAGGACTCTGTGGTGGGCTTAGGGGTTCAAGATCGTCAAAGTTTATCTTACTATATGATTTGCTTCTGGGAAGAGTTTGTGATGACTTTAGTTCAAAAGGTGAATCTAGTAGGATAGTGCGATGTTTAGGAACTGATCTTGTTCTACGGATGGATCTACCAGTAGCTAGATGGTCAGTTTCGGAAGCTTTCCACATAATATTCTCTGGGTCATCTACTATGATAGGGGGATTTGGGTCTGGATGGGATCTGGTGTTGATTCTTCGTGAAGCCAGATTTTAGATCCAGAGTTTAGAGAGAATGGTATTGGTGACTGTTCTGGGTGAGTGGTTTTTCTAAAGCTTTACTGAGGCGAAGGATGGTCAAAAATAAAAGGGATGGATTAGTGGAGTCGCCAGGTGGAAATGGGTTGTTTTTGTGAAGATAGCTATGGTCCACCACCAGTAACTAATCTGAGAATGTTTTTGGATTTTCTGAGTTTTATGTGCAGCCTATGGTTTTTTAAAGTATCCTAGACTTGTTTCAACACTTTTCTAGGGTGATGAGAACAAAAAGAGTTTACTCTAAAAAATGGGTCTATGGACTGCTTGCTTGTTTAAGTATCTAAAGGATCAAAGAGTCTATAAGAGTTTGCTAGACTATCATGTATTCAGTGCTCCACTATCTCTCGCTATGTTAGTGAGCGATGGGATAGGTCTATCAGATAGTAGCCTAGAGTTTGGTAAAATAGTAAGGCTTACTAGAGTTTAGTGGAGTCGCCAGGTGGATTATCAGTTGTTTTGAGATATACTTGTATGGTCCACCACCAATACTGTCAAAAACCAATCTAAGGGAGTGTTTTGTGGTTTTTTCTGAGTTTTATGTGTAGCCTAGGATGTAAGAGTGTTATAAAACTGATTCATCACTTTGCTAAGATGGTGAAGCAGAGAGTTCACACTAAATGATTCTAAAGGCTGATGGTTTAAGTTAAAATTTGAAGGACTAAGGAGTCTATAAAAGTTTTCTAGACTATCATGAACTCAATATGTCCCACCGTGATCGCCATTATGTTAGTGAGCGGTGGGATAAGTCAGCCAACTAATATTCTCAAAAGTCTCTAAATATTAGGGAAACTAAGTTTGTTTACTACTCAGAGTCCCACCATGATCGCCATTATGTTAGTGAGCGGTGGGATAAGTCAGCCAACTAATATTCTCAAAAGTCTCTAAAGATTAGGGAAACTAAGTTTGTTTACTACTCAGAGTCCCACCGTGATCGTCATTATGTTAGTGAGCGGTGGGATAAGTCAATCAACTAGTATTCTTAAAGATCTCTAAAGATGAGGGAAACTAAGTTTTTTAATCACTCAGAGTCCCACCGTGATCGCCATTATGTTAGGGTCCCGTGATTTGGCCGATTGGCGAGCCAAATGACGATGTAACATCAAACCAAGCTTTGGAGCCCGAGGACCTAGCCTTCCTGGACTCAGAGAGGGCTCTCTCTATTAGATGTAAAAGATATCGGTGTGTTTGCTTGGGGTGCTTTGATATAAGGCTAGTTATGAAGTATGTTTTTAGTTTTTTGGTTTTTTAAGTTTGTGAGGGATAAAACTGATCAAAGATATAAAAATGGATAACAAGAAGTCAGATCAATTGGGCTATGGGGTCAAACAGGTCAAGGAAGCTATGAGATGATGATGCAAGGCTGTTGTAGGGCCGATTTGATTCAAGGTAGAAGGGATCTTTGGGCAAAATGGAGTAAATGAACATCAAGTTGGTGAAAGACAAGGGATTTCAAGTGTAACTAGTTGATAGCAGACATAAACATGTTATAGAAAGCCATTAATCATGTTAAATGTAACTATGAGCTAATTAATACATAGAAATCAAACATTCCAGCCATACATAGAAGTATAAGACCCTCTAACTTTGGGAAATGGCTATCATACTTTGGGGAAAACACATAAGAAGGAATAACAACTCATAAAACTATGCCGGAACGCCTAAACACAGTCTTTTAGTTATTGGGCACTTGGACAAACAAGCTTTCATAGTTTTAGGCAAAGGGCTAGATCGGGACTAGGCCTCCTTGGTTCAACAAGATGATAAACTAATCAGTCAAAGAGATAGTTTCATGGACAGAACTATGGACAGCTTATAGGTAAGCATGTCACACCATACATCCTACTTAACATGCATAGAACTTGTAAATAAAACTAGCAAATAGTATCCTTAAGTTACTAAAGAGAAGTTAAGAATTCTTTAGTATAACTAAGGAAGAAGAAAACATCAAGCTATGAAGATTCAGGAATTTTGAGGTGCCTCCATGGGCATATCTCAAAATCAATCGCTACTAATCTATAGCAGCAAGAAGCATGTATTATGAATGAAAACTAGAAGACAAAAACATAGCAAGAAACACTATACCATTCTACCATGTCATGGAATCCATCACCAATCCTTCATCATTCATCAAAAGCATCCAAGAGGCAGTCCAAAAATCATAACACAAGTATGTTCTTCAAAGCTCATATGACCAATATATTGATTCTTCTCTCAAGTTCAGCCTCTTTTTTACAATGAATCCTTGTGGAATAAATAGGCTAGAGGAAGGACAACCTCATGGAGCAACTAGCTATCCCATTGGCCAAGTTAAAATATCTAAACTTGTCCTTGAGGCTTTGCAAAGCCCAAGGCACAAAATATCCCATAAAGTATCTAAAAAACTGCTAAAAATGGAAATTATATTGACTTTACATCATTTCCCAAGTGTAAAAATAGCTTAACGCACATTTGGGAAAAGCAGATTTTTGAGGTTCAAAAATTACAAAAATACTTCATATTTATATCTGAAAAAGGTCCCCTGACTTGCTGGAGGCAATTGTCAGCCTTCCTGATGTCGAAACGAGGCTCATGATGGCTAGTTGGAAAGATCTCTGTGTCTACTTTCCGGCGCAACTGAAATCATCTCAATCTGATGTCTGGAAGTTCCCCAAAACTGTACCTGTGTGTAAAAAACCAGGAAATAGCAGACCGCTGATATGGCGGGCAGAATGTGCAAAAAGAGGGCATTTTTCGCCAATTTGAGGGGGCGAATGATCTCCGAATGCCCTGAAAATCGCTGGGGACCTGCTCATAGAATTATGGCATCCACTGGCATCATCCTTCTCCCTTGAAAAATCCTCAAACTGAAATGGCGCAATTATGAGTTTTCGACCAAAAACCCAAAAAATGCCAAAAAAAAAAAGTTGTCGAAAAGGGCTCAAATTTGGCATGCATGACCCTCAGGGGTCCATAGCAACATGCTCCAAAGCTGATGCCAAAATATCAAGGGCTGATATTCTTTTCTCCTCTTTCCGTGCCGGGCGCTTCCCCTTTGCCTTCTTCAATTTCGCTTGGGCTGCCTTTAATTTTCGCCTGGCAAACTGATTTAGCTTCTGAAAGTGATGAGTCCTCTTCCTTTGTAGCTCTAGATCTCTGTTCGCCCTCTCAAGCTTCACTTCCAAGTGTTTGTTAGCTCTTTCAAGCCATGCTTCTTTGTTTTCTTCAATTTCCTGCTCAAGGAGGGCAGTGAGAGGAAAGGCTTGGAAATGGGCTTGTTCTTCTGCTCTCTGTTTTTCCAAGGCTCTTTTAAACCCGATGGTCCTAGGCCTCTTCCGCATAGGCTGGTCTTCCTCCTCCTCCTCATCAAACTCCCCAATGAGCTCTTCTATTCTCGCTTGCGCCTTAGCTGCCTCATTTTTATATTTGATCGCCCGTGCCTCATGAACAGCTGTGTGCGCATTCATTTGTTTGTTTTCAATCTCCAAGAAGTGGTTGAAATTCCTTGCCCTTTGAAGATCTTCCTCTAATGCCTCAATTTTCCCTTCCTTATGGATTAGGAGATTTTCAAGAAGGCGGGCCTCATTATCACTGTCATCGCTTTGGATAGGGATGATAGCTAATTCACCTCCATGCTTTGTACTTCCTCCAACTTTGCTTTTACCTTTGAAAGCCAATCTGGCGCTTTTCCTCCTTGGCATGCTAGAAGGTGTCCTTTTGGGCGATTTCCTTTTGCTAAGAACAATCTTTGTCATTGTTAGGGTGGCAGCTTTAGCCTCTCTTTTCCTTGCTGTGCTGAGCTTTGTCATTTTGAGAGGAGGATGCACAACTGATTTACCTTTGACATGTTCCTGAACATGCTGCTCTTCTTGAGGCTGCTGAATATCTTCTCCTGGTTGTTCACTTTGCTGCCCCTGTTCGCCAACATTAGCTTGCTGCTCTTCATCAATGTCTTGTCTAATTTGTGGCTCAGGAGGTATCTCAATTTCCTACCCAACCTGTTGTTCTTCATCTTGCACCTGCTGTTGTTCCTCAATTTGTACCTGCTGTTGTTCATCAATTTGTACCTGCTGTCCTTCACTTTCTGTTTGCTGTTGTTCCTCATCATCTAACTGCTGCTGCTCATCTCTTTCCTCTTGTTGACTTGACTGTCCTGTAGACATCCTGAGCCTTCTAGGAGTAGGCCTACTGGACAAAGGCACTGGGCGATGGACAGGCTGAGTAGGAGAAATATGGGCAGGAGGAACAGTAGAAAAATCTGGATGGCTGATGAATAAATCCCATGAAACCTCTTTCTTCTCTAGCTGGTGTAGGAAGATAATCTTGATCAAAGAATGATGGAAAAGGGAAGGGATTTGCAGAGGTGGGGCCTTCTTCTGGACAGTAGATGCCATCTTCTGGCAGAAATCTAGGCAGCCTACTTCATGGAAGTTGAAAAGTACAGATGGATGAGCATTAATCTCTTCTGTAGAGATGGGCTCATATCTTTTATGTGGACCGCTCCTGCTATCTTGCCTTGGAGGAATTTTGACCTGAATATGCTTTGGAAGAGGCAAACTGCCTTCACTGTGTGTAAAATGCCATGTTGGAGTCAAACTATGTCACTTTACTGCTTTGACAGATAGACAATGAGATTTGGATGTCTTGCAACAAGTTTTTTGTAATACACAACTTCTGCTCTTCTTAAAACCAACCTTCTACCTTTGAATGTATCTCAGCCAGGAAAAATTCTCAATAGGGTACCATTTAGCAAAGAGGAGACAGACTGCTGTATAAATTTCCTGTGCACAGTGTTGAGAAATCACTTTTCCTTGTGAATTTGTTGGAGGCCAATCAACACACTTGTATCTATGTCTCCAAGGTAAAATCCAATCATTTAAACCCTGCTCTTCAGAAAGTGGCCTTCCACCTTGAAAATAACTCAGTCAACAACTTCTCAGTAGGAAATAATACAGTGAAAAAAGAAGGGCAGACTGCTTAGGAGGAGTTTGCTTTGAGAAGTGCTAAAATCACCCTGTTCTGTGAATTTTAAGATGTCAATCAATAAACATGTATCTCTGCCTCAAGGTAGAATTTCAATGATTAACAACCCTTCCTTGTATAAGTGTGCCAACAGTCCACTAATCTTGCATCTATTGCAAACCACCATAAATATGTTTAGACAATCAATACACAAGACTGGAGCAAAAATGACAGAGTTTAGAAGATTACAAAGTTTTTAGGCAGAAACTATGTGAGTTTTCTTTTTTTAAAACAATCAAGAGCCCCTTACACATGTAACCCTAGCCTTTGTAGGAAAAATCCTTTGTTCCACCTGACATCTGCTTATTAAACAAGCATGAACACCCAAATTCAATCAAGCAGCTACACAACAAAAACTGTCTTTGTATGAGGAGCAGGAGCAACCTTACCCTGTGGTTTTTCAACTTATAAATAGCTCTTTGTCAAAAACCCCTTTTTCTGAGTGCACTTCACTGTTTTAATAATGTGGCAATGTTTTGAGAACAGTGTGAAATGTTTTTCTTTAGACCTAAACCCTGTCTCTCTATAACAAAATATTCCTCTTGCCTTTTAGAGGCTTCTTTTGAAGTAGCAGTCAAGATCTCTCAAACAACAACTTTCTTTAAGCAAACACTGCTCTTATTTCCATCATATATTCTTTCCTGTAGGTGTTTTTAAATGATACATCCAGCAGTTTATTACAGCTTTACACCCTGAAAACTCACACAGCAAACAATCCTATTTTTCTGGTATAAGGACAGAGTTTTGAAGTTCTGCGTGCAGTGTTGTGAAAATTTGTAGCAGTTTTAACAGTGAATTAAGCTTTCCTTGGGTCAAAACATCAAACCCCTTCGTATGCAGCTCACCAAAAATCCCTTCTTGAATGCAAACACTTAACTTAACTTGTTTTCAAACCTTATTTTTGGCTTCAATCATCGACAAGCAGTCACAAAATTTAGGGTCAAAGTGTGCAAATACCTCAAGATACGAGGAAAAACTCTTGTGGAGTGTTGGAGGCAGCTCTGGAGGTCTTCAAGCACGCGCGACACTTTTCAAGGAAAGAGTAGCACGCAAAAACACCGCCCGGGTGGCCTGTCGGGTCGGGCAGTCGGGTTGTCGGGCGCCGTGTACAGGCGCGTCGCGCGTACACAGGATGCCTTTGTAAAGTTGCCCCCAGGGGCGTCGCGCGAAATGGCAGGCGCGTCGCTCGGCCACAATCAAACGGAAAAAATTCAATTTGCTCCAAAATTGCTTTGATGCCTGGAGACTACGGAGGCAAACTAAATTTCTTGTTTGGAGTATTGAAAATGAAAGTTTTTACCTTCGACCCCACTTCTTTAAATGTGTCAAACCCCAACGGTCTTAAAACTTTGAAAAGAAACCTTGGCTTTCAGCTCTGCTTTGTTTAACCTTCGTACGCTGCCTTGGTGTATTTCTTTTACATTTAAAGTCACATCGACTTTTGAGGGGTACTCCCTTTCTTGAGATGGTTTCGGCCACATAAATTATATCCCCTTTAACACTGTCAAGAAAATGCCTGAAAACTGCTTAGTTTCCGAAAGGGTGGGTTTTTGCCTTGTCAATTTGCTTTGACAGCCTTGGTGTTTATTTACTTCTTCAACCTTTACCTACTGTGGGTGTCCACATTGCTGACATAATTTGGATTTGGTTATGGTTTTTTGATTTCAAGAAGGCGCCCCCTTTTCCCAAAATAATTCCCTGCCTGTAGGTACATTATCTATGATATATCTGTCCTTTTTAGAATAATGAGAAAGCTGCATTTGTTTCAAAACTCCCAAAACTGACAATATATCAAACCACGTCTTTGTCTATTTATAACTGGTATAATTATTCACAATGTCCATCTTGGGAACTAATCTTGAATAGCCTCCATTGTTTGTGATGTATATCTGAAAGAATAAGCTTGTGAAGCAGGGACAAACAGGTCTCTTGGAAACACAGTTATCATTTGCTTTGATTAGTGCATTGACCTTTTTGTAATAGAACCATTCCAAAGCTCAACTTTGTCCACTGTCTTAATTTCTTGGTGATATTTTAAAAGAGAAAACCACACAAGGTCTGTTGAAGAGCTTTGAAAGCCATTTTGTCATTTTTAAAAGGAGATGGTCTGTCTTCTACCAATTTGTTTGATAATTGCTGCTTCCAGGCGATTTATGAGCTTCTCCCTGGACTGTAAGTGCCATATTTTGGTTGCATGCTTTCTCACTATATTTCTCTGTTTACTCAAAAGGAGTTCCCTTTAAACTTCTTGGCATGTGACAGTGAGGTGACTGTGTGGCCTCTTCCCCTAAGGAAACTGCCCTTTTTGGTATCAATGCATACATATTCATATTGTTTCCTGTCCATCATGATGTATTTCTTGAAATACATTTTCCTATGTGTAATGCATTTTGAAATATAAACACCATCTTTTACCTGTGTACAGACTTCTATTTACCTTCTTTGTATCTTTCCACTGCACCTTTTGACCAATCAGTTTTCAACAACACTCAATGCCTTGGCCATCTGCTCATAAATGGAGGAGGCCCTTCACTTGGCAAAGTATCTGAAGATTATTTGATAAGGCTGCATGACAAGGGTTTGATTGGATTATGATGGTAGGCAACCAACTTAAAAAACATCAAGACTGGCACCTCTGCTTGCAATCACCACTATGCTTCAGAACAACCCTAGTCAAATTGTCACTGTCTCACTGTACTGCTCTGAGGGGAACTGAAATGTCATTATTTACTTTGGTCATCTCATGACAATTTATTTGAAAGATAGTCTCTGTGACTATGGAGGTCAGTACCCTTTGAAAAACCAACAGCTTTTCTTCTGCCTGTGTAATGACATGTTTTGTCAGCACCTCTTCAATTTGATCTTGTGGACAAGCAGGCTGCTTATGATTGGAATTTTTACTAATGACATGCACTTCTAAAGTTTAACAATTCATATGACTTGAAGACTTCAAATGACCTCCTTTATCAGAACAAACTCTGTTTTCCTTTGAACTTGCATTTTTCAGGCTCTATCCCTGTTACGATCATCACTCACTTAGAAAACCTGGAGTTGTTGTTTCACTGTTCAGTAAAAGGAAAACCTGGGATTCTGCAATCCTTTAAGTCAATACTGGCCAGCGCCCTCTGCTTGTAGATGAAGGAGGCGCCCTAACCCTCTGCTTGTAAATGAAGGAGGTTCTGGGCCATGACAATTTACCAGTTTGCTGTGACAGTGGTGTCCTTTTCTTACTGTGATTTTCATACTAGAAGGAAAACTGCAAGGTCTTGATGAGTGACTTTCTGTTTTGCAGACATATCTCAGGCTCATGATACATTTAGAAGCAGCTGTTCCTCTAACTGTAGATTCAATAATTTTCTCCTGAGATGAAGTTATATTTCCTGTTCTTTGCAGAATCCATAAAACACTGTGAAACACCTAATAATCAGCTTGAGACTGTGTTTTATGCAGTGCTGAGACCTAGGGGGTGTGAGTGGCGCGACTTAGAGCTGTTTGTCAATTTCATTTGCAGAGTGGGAGGTCAGTCATGGTTGGTCTGTAGCAGATGGAGGCTTTTTGGCCTTTTGATGATTGCCAAGGGTAAAATGTCTTAAAGCGCCACTTCCTAACATAGGGGAGACTTTTGCAACAGACTTGGACTTTTCCTTTTGGAGCTGATGGACAGACCAGGGGGGTTGAAACTAGAAAAAATAGTGATAATGGATTTTGACTTTGACATGGGCGGACTGATAAGTAAAAGGGCGAAATTTTTTTTATGAGGGTTTTCTAGATGACAGATTGACATATGGAATTCAGTTTCTAGAAAACTCAGCTATAGATATAGTCATCACTAATATGTAAAAAATACTGATGGCTAACATCCCGTACTTGCACAGTATGCTGCAGGCCAGACTAAGGATTTACTCACTCCTATTAACATTCCCCCCCCCTGATGTCGAAATGACAAAGCATGCGACCACCATCCTATACCTTTCAACATCCTTGAGACCCTTGGTAGAAGCTCCCTCTGAATATTCTCCTATTGTTTTGTTTGACCTCCGTTCAATGATCACACCGAGCTAAACATCAGTGGATCCTTTATCTAATTTTTATAACGTCATCCCCCACGACGATGCACATGTGAGCGTTTCTTCTCATGATGATGAGTCAGGTAGCCTCGCCGCGTCATGTGGTCTCCCTTCCTCTTTTCCTTCCACCTCCTCTTGTGACGACGACATGATGGAAGCCATGTCCACCCCTAACTTCATCTTTCTCACTCATAAATGGGATGCCGTCATCCATACCCTTGGTGAATTATGCAGCTTGAGGTCAAGCTATGCCTCTAGTAGCTCCCCGAATCCCTCTCACCGGTGGCATGTGGGAAGTAAACATCCTAGCCAGATCACTCCCTTCCGCAGAGTGCATTCGATTTCTACTATGCGCTCAGGTTGCCAACATTTTTCTTTATCCTCCAATTTATTGTCTTGTGGCACCTTTCAGAGGGAACCCCCATCAACACCGTATATCAATTTTACCAATGGTGCAAGTCGCTACTCCCGGAATTTAGCCTCAGCAGGTTGGGCCATTTTTACCGCTTTGCATGTGCTTGTTCTTTTGAATGGTGTATGCATTGGTATTGCTACCAATAATCAGGCTGAATATGATGCAGTATGAGGTTTATTAGCCGATTCCCTTTCACATCGCATCATCCACCTTCATGTTCATTTAGATTCCCTGCTTCTTGTCATGCAATTGAATGGTGTATATCGTGTGCATAATCCTATCCTTTTCAGAAGATATTTACGAATGAAGCTTTTGATGTGTGAGTTTGAAATCATTACTTTCAGTCATGTACCTAGAGTACAAAATCACTATGTAAATAGCATTGCAAACCACATTCTAGATTGGTATTTAACACACAGATTTAACACAAGACAATAACATAAAAATATCAAAATGATGCATATCCATAGTATGTGTCATATAAAATGTTTTAGAGTTCATTCACTCTGATACATATGACATGCCCATAACATGTTACAAAAACTCAAAACTGGGGGGCACCACCTGCCCCTACACACTAATCACTATCTGGAGGATCCCAAGCCAATGGCTCTGCCCCCACAGCTTGGATATCACACATGCCCTGTTCGGCCATCGCCACGCGCCATATGACCCCTTGCCATTCCGAGGGTAAACCAATACATGGCTCTATGTACTGGTCATCTAAGTTTTTCCAGCCGTGTTTCGAAACACCAGTCAGAAGCCTCTCACATATATGACAGATATCCTCTAGAAGGGCCACTGCATCCTCATTTTGCTATGTCCTTGATCCACTAGATCCCATGACCCCCGATACTATAGGTCGTCCCATGTACCCGACTGGTTTTACTAGTGCTGTATCTGCATACCAAAAGTAAAATAATTAGTACCACATATAATATTTTAGAAACTTTACATGCACATAAAGGTTTAGAAATTTGTCACTTACCATTGGGTCCCCATATACGGCTGGGTGGCAGTGGCAGATGTGGGTCCCCACAATAACTCATCCCACTATAGGGATAGTCGTCTATATACTATAGCCAATGGCTCTGTCCCCACAGCTCGTAGATCATGCATGCCCTGTCCGGCCATCGCCATGCACCGCATGAGCCCTCGCCATTCCGAGGGTAAACCAATACATGGCTTTATGTACTGGTCATCTAAGTATTGCCATCCATGTTCCGAAACACCGGTCAGAAGCCTCTCACATCTATGAAATATATCCTCCAGAAGGGCCGCTGCATCCTCATTGTGTTGCACCCTTGATCCACTAGATCCCGCGACCCTTGATACTGCGGGTTGTCCCATGTACCCGGATGATTTTACTGGTGCTGTATCTACATACCAAAAGTAAAAGAATCAGTACCACATATAATATTCTAGAAAATTTACATGCACATAAAATATTAGCAATTTGTCACTTACCATTGGGTCCCCATATACGACCGAGCAGCAGTGGCAGATCTGAGTCCCCACAATAACTCATCCCATGTTAGGTCCCTATATTACTAGTATAGTCCCTTATTTTTGTTAGTGTAACCCCCTTATTGTTATTATTGTACCCTTGTAACCTCCATATTGTTATTATTGCGCCCTTAAATTATTATTTTTAGGTCGGCTAGGATTACATTGTGGCCCCATGGACTCCTATATATAGAAAGGAGGTTTTGTAATTTGAATCATCCAAGAATTGTTCATTCATGTAATGTATTGGAGGTTTCCACCTCGAAGTGGCTTATTTATAAGGAATTGATATCTCTTTTATTCACTTTTTGGAGCTGGTTTCACAACATTTGGTATCAGAGCTTTGAGATTCTAGGGTTTCACTGCTCCAAATAGGTCAACGTGGAATTTTACCTATAAATTTTTTCTATGAAGGTTCAGAATCTGAAATTTTTAGAGTGTGAAGCCAAAATTTTGAGAAACATTGTCAAAACATTTCAGAGCTTGGTTCACAATATTTTTGGAGATATGATCTGTGCAAGTTAGGTAATTTTGCAGGTTCCTGAATTTAACCTAAACAGGTCATCGTGGTATTTGCGTAATAAATTGTTATCTATGAAGGTTCAGAAGCTGAAATTTTTAGAGTGAAAAGCCACAATCCTGAGGAACATCTTCAAACAATTTCAGATATTGGTTCACAATATTTTCGGAGATATGATCTGTGGAAGTTAGGGCTTTTTGAGGCTTCTGAATTTCATCTCAAAGAGGTGATCGTTGAAAAATATTCATAGCTCTCTCTCTGAGCATCAGATTGGAATGCTGTAAAAAGTGGTCGCAAGTGCATAGATTGTAAGTTTTGGTCTATCAATTTTAGAGCCAAAGGAGGAAACAATGAATCGTGGAAAGTCGTACAAATTCGCTCTACTGAACCAATCCAAAATTGGGTCATTGTGGGAGATTGGACATAGCTTTGCCTTGAAGAATCCAAATCCGATCAGACCTATGGCATTTGAAAGAAGCTTTAGAGGGCTACTACAGGGCTAAATTTCAGATATTGAGGATCTGCAATTATAGAGATAATTCAATTTCAATATCGAGCTCCTCAAAAGCAAGTAAAAGGTGTGTATTTTTTTTCCCTATTGCATAAGTCTTGTTTGAAGAATCAAGTTGAATTGATTCCAAGGGCATATTGTAGAATAGATATCAGTATTGGATTCTAAAATGGCCCCTAAAAATAATTCAACACCCATTAAGCCTTTAGAAAGCTCTACTATGACTCATGAAGACGAAGAATGGTAACGTGACATATCAAAATTACAAGAGAAAGTGCAACAAATTTCTCTCTCGCAAAGAGCAACCAAAAATGACATGGAAGTTTTGAAGAAAGGCGTGGAAACTAAGATGGATGGCTTGAAGAAAGGCATGGAATCTAAGATGGATGGTTTGAATAATGGCATGGAATCTAAGATAGATGGCATGGAAGCTGGTGTTAGCTCCCTGTAATTTCAGCAGATTGGTGAGACCAAAAATGTAGGGAGAACACTTGAACCACTTTGAGATTCTAGGATCTAGCCCTCCTGAATCCAGAGAGGGATCTCTCCAAAAAGTGCAAAGATTGATTTATCTTTAAGGATTTTGGGTATGATATTAGGATAGTTATTAGGAGCAAGGGTTTTTTTTTGTTTTGGATGGTTGAGCATGATTATTAGTTGAGTGGAAAGTCCTAAAACGAAAGAGTTTCAAAGGTGTGAAGTTGCAAGAAATCAGAACAAACCTGGCTGATAAGATAGATATAATGTTGGCTTTTAGTCCATTGGAATATGGAGTCATAACAAGGCTTTAATTGTGCAACAATTTCAAGAGTGGTCCAAGGGAAAAGTCATCTATATCACAAGATATTTTGGATTAAATGATGGAATGGAAACAATAAAAGTGTTGAAGGGGTGGAAACAGACAATAATTTCAACTAGGATCTATCAGTTTGTCCAAACAAGAAAATCATTTTAAGTAACTGTGTGAAACCAACCAAGGACAGATCTAACCATAAAATTCTTGGGCAAGTTCATATTAAATTTAACTCAATAGACAAACAATCCAGTAATCTGCATAATTACTTTCAGAAGGGATGAAAATACGTAAGAGAAACAAAGTGAAACTTAAGATCAGATAAGATAATTTTAAATCTAGACTGATTTCAGCATACACTTAGGGAAACTTTTAGAATTTACCTTTGGAGAAAGAAGCTAGAAAACAGGGCACACCATCACTTTTCTAGTCTAACTTTACTAAGCAGATAATGAAAATAACATTCAAGAATGATGTTTAAATTAAACAATAGGATGAGGGAACTTCAGCATTCCTAACTGCTTGAACTATATTGAATCATTCCTAAATACACGATTTGGAGGAAAACATTGAGATAAAGCTTATCAATCAGAGAAGGGTACTGTAAACAGTAAATCATAACTCTATGCTTGTTGTTCTTTATCAGAGAAATAATGGAAAATATGGTATACATGAAAGAAAAATACAATAACACAGAAAGAAGCACTTCACTAGTGATATAAACCAGGATCCCAAGAAACAACTTGTATTTTGATGTCAAACCAGTTACATTCTTCAGGTCCAATGTTTCAGTTCAACAATCATCTTCACTTCTCAGCCTAACTATTTGATCACAAAAAAAGCTTCAAGATCCTTTGAACACTATTTACACATAGAAAGTTTCGAGCACAAGTATATTTCAAAGTTCTGCAACCAACATTGTTTCATCTTCTATAGAAGTATTTATAGAAGAAATGAGGAGGTGGAGCAGGATAAAAGATCTTAAGAGTTCAATTAATACAGATTAATGCTTCTCGGCCTTTGAGGGGATCAATGGAGAATATTACAGATATTCCCTCTGTATTAATTGTTTTACATTAAGAATTAAGCTCGGTGGGATGATTTTGTTGACTTTTAAGGCTCCGTGTCATCTTTGTAATAAATCTGCTGATAGTTCATATTAGTTTCTTTGATTCGTAATAACTATTCAATTGCATTGGGAAAATATCTTCTATTCTGGTCATTACTCTGTCCTCTATTGAATTCTTTGAGGCTACAGGTGGCTTTGGTAGCTGAGAGGATTCAATTAGCCTCTTATGTGGCAGTGGAGGCTTTCTCTGTCTGATAGATATTATTGATTTTCTTTAATCACTGTTAATCTGCTTTAGTTCTGTGTATTAGGCTTAATTAGGCCTAATTCTCTGTCTTCTTTTCTTGACCTATGTTTAATTTAGTGGATTAGGCTTTTGATTTTCGATCTTAGCCGTAATCCACCCCAAACTGTATAATCAATGTTCAATTCTTCATTTTTATTGTGGTCGGGTCTTCGACACTGATACTCTTTATTTGTTTTAAACTTTATTATGTCTTGTTGATGTGAAAGTGCACGAAGGGTTTATAATAGTATCAGTGCTCATGAGGCACCGATAAAACATGGTGTTGAACCCTATCGATGGATACTCTTTGATAAATGAAAGCCTAGAGGATCGTCATCCTCAGATTTTATTTTCTTTTAAATTTATTTGAAAAACCTTTAATACCTACAAAATACACACAAATGTTATAAAAATCTTGCGTGGCTGGGTAAAAATTATTTGGAGGTTGCGTTTAGGTCACAACCATTGGATGAAAGCTTCCAACGACAGAGATTGCTTTGCAAATATTAAAAGGGAGGCATTTAGAGTCAAAAGGTGGGAGTTGAAATCTGGGCCGTAGATCTGTGTTGATAGACGATCAAGATCAACCGGGGAAATACAATGTGAAGGGGTCACATATATTATGAAATGGTGGAAAAGACAGAGAAATGGGGTTAAAAACCTTAATCAGCAATGAAAAAGGCACGGAAGGAAAAATGGGGTTTCGCGGATGATCCTGAACCGTTAGATCAGATAGGCCTCAGAGATCAACAGCTGTGGTTGATTGTGAAATACCTTGGTGTATGGTGGAGGGCGATTAATGAAATGCCAGATTGAATAGGGACCGTTGATCTACAGAGATCAACGGTGGAAGAGGAACGCGATGGGTTGCAGTGTAAAATGGGGAAGCGGTTTCGGATGAGAAAACCATGGGTTTCGTGCTGCGAAAAGGTTGATGGGAAGTTTTAGCTTTTTGAATGCGATATGCATCAGAGGGTGACATGTGGCATTTCAAAACTGCCCATATCACGTGATTTTTGAGAATTAATGCTGAGGCATAAATCTGCATGAAAATGTGCACTGGCTGTTAGATCTAAGGTCTTAGATCGGACGACTGAGAGAAGAGCGTGATACCAAAAAAATGCACAGGAGGTAGCAGGTGGGGGCAGGGGAAAGTGGTTTTAATCTAAGCCGTTAAATCAAAAAATGAATGGTGGAGATCAAAATCTGGGATGGGTAGGACTCAAGAGAGTCGGGCCTACCGAGATGAATCTAGGCTGTTGGATGAACGGAATGGACGATGGAGATTGAATCTAGGGTTAAATGGAATAATATATGAGGTAGAGAATGGGTTAATATGGGCTATTGATCTGTAGAGATCAACGGTAGAGATCTCCCCAAAAACATTATAAAGTGGGGCTTCATATTTTTAACCAAGGTCATGACATTCAATCTGGACCATTGGATCTTGACACGTGGACGGACTAGATGCAATCGGAGGTCTACGATCGGCGGGGAAAAAAAAAAAAGGGCACCGATGCGATTGGTCGTGGGCCGTCAGATTTGGGAAAGTTGGGAGGAGATCATCGACTGATATTCCATCGGGAGACCGCCAATCGGAATGTGGGTGAATAAAATATAAAATGCACCCAATGAAATCTTCGATGCGAGATTCTCCTGATCGTTGATTGGTTTAGGATCAACGGTCGGGATTTGTTTAAACCATGCATCTGGAATAACCCTTTATAATATAATAAAATCGAGGTTTTTATCAAATACAAATGATTTTTGCTTTAGGGAAGTGCTCATTTATTCATTAGCCCCGATTGCGGGGCCTCAGGGTATATGAAAGAAGCGGAGGAATCAGGGGTTATATGCATAAGAGGGCCAATCGAAATCAGGATGAAGGAGTGGGCTTTTCAAATGCGCCCGATCAAAAACTCCGATGCGAGACATTACAGATCGTTGATCGGCCTTTAGATCAACGGTTGGTTTATGTTAAAAACAATGAACTGGCGGGTTTAACATAACCATAGGAAAGTGGGTTTTTTATAAAATACAAAGAGAAAATAGGATCAGGGAAGGTTTATACAATGTTTTTAGTGCTCGATTGCGGGCTCTAATTATATGAAGCAGCAAAGGGATCGGGGCTTTTAAAACAAAAGGGGCTCATCGTCGTCGGGTTTTATAACACAAAAAGACTTGCGGTCATCGAAAATTTTCTGATGCGATAAGCACCCGATGGGTTTAGTGCTTGGTTCTAGGGCATGGGTATATGTGGAGAAGTGGTTTAGGACTTAGCCCAAAGGGGCTTAGGCTTGTGGCTAAAAAGACTGTTTTTTATGATTTTTTCAAGGTTTTTCAATTGATTTGGGGGTTTCGGTAAGGTTTAAAAATGAGTTTTAAACCTTATAAATGGGGGTTTTATGAAGGAAGGAAGGGAATACATGAAAAATAGAGGAAGTGTATGGGGAAAAAGAGAACAAAATGAAGGTTAATGATGAAGGGAAAAAGGAGTAAAATGAGGGAAAAATGGGGATTTTTGCAGCAGTCTTTTCTTCATGAAAACAACATAATTTCTGAGTTTAAAAGGGAAACAACAGTGAAGATTAATCAAAAGAAATGATGTCTTCACAAGACTTCAAGAATTAAAAAATTTTCAATAAAACTTGTTTCTTGAAGGCTTAAAAAATTATTTAGCCACCATTTGATATGACAAATTTTATAGGTGGCTAACAGTGGCTCCACATGGGGATGGTGCCTTCTTGAAGGCATCAAGAACTTCAGACTTGCATTCTTTGGGGGGCTGATCAGTGCCTCATCCATTTGGGCTATTTTTTCTTCACTTGGATGATCTTCTTTTGCTTTGAAAATATTAGCAGCCATGAAAAAACAATGGATATCTATCCAACAAGTTTTCTTCCTACCCAATCCTACTGATCTAACATTTTTTCTTCTTTAGAGTGCACTTGGATTGGCAAACTCTCTTACAACATTTTATTCTTTTGAAAGCAAGAAACTAATCTAAGTCTACTTCTTATTTCTCCATGAACTCAGATTAAACAATTGAGTTCATATGCTTCTCTACCTAATCTACTATCTGTTAGGATTAAACAGTCTAACAAATTTTATTCTCTAATTTCTAAAACAGAAATTTAAAAGCATACAAGTCAGGATTGGACAGTCTAACTTGTTGCTGATCTATGGCATAAAAAACAAGCTACACATAGATATTATTTTACAGAAAATTAAATCAAAATGGAAGGCTTAAGATCTGAAATTTCTAAGCACGAACTTCTCTTTTCTTCAGCTCTGTTTCTTGAGTTTATTCGAGCTATTTTTGCTTGTTATCTGGTTCAGATTTTGAGCTTGTTTGAACCATTATTTTCTAGCCTAATCTACCTAATTGATAAGCGAAGATTAAGCTGTTTGGCAAATCTAATTCACTAACCTATCAGTAGTAAATTTAAACCTAATTAGTCATTATTAGGCTATATGACTAACTAGAAGTGTGTTTTTCAGGAGTGGCATTTGAGTTTGCACACTTTCAGACTTTGTTTCTCTTTTTTGGTATGGGGATGTAAGTTTATTGTTTTTACAAACTGCCCTCTTTTCTTTCTTCTATTGTTTTTGTATTTTGATTTTTCTAACTTTGAATGCAATGATGGATGAAATATTTATAATGAGAAAAAATATAAAAGGCTTCAACACATGATTGGATCAAGAGAAGTAATGTTTGAGCATCCTTCCATTGATAGAACCCCCAAACAGTTATACTCCATTCAACTCCTACAAGAAAAAGGCATTGTTACTAGCAGCAGAATGAATGAGATAAAAGCCAAGCCATAAGTTATCAAATTTCCCATGCTTTCCCTTGTCTTCTCTCCTTGAATCCCACTTTAATACTTTGTCCCCAACATTGAAATTACTGGCCTTTGTTCTTTTTTCAAAAAGATTTTTGATGTTCTCTTGCTTCAACAATGCTTTGTTATAAACCTCCTCTCTAGTTTGCTGAAGATGAATTGTTTTATTAATCCTTCTGATCATGTCATTGTCTTTAGACTGAACCTCTTGAATCAACTTCATAACTGGTACACCAAGGCTAGTTGGAAAAATTGCATCTGTACCATACACAAGCTGATAGGATGACATCCCAATAGATTTCTTTAATGTCAATCTGTCAGCCCATAGTGCATGAACTAGTTTTGTGTGCCAAGAATTTTTTTTGTCCTCCAGAAACTTCTTGATTATGTTCACCAAACTCTTGTTTGAGGATTCTGCTAGCCCATTACCTTGAGGGTAATAAGCAATGGAACGACCCAATGTAATTTGATATTTTGTGACAAAATTCAACCATC
>JAXQQM020080406.1:0-16928 GCA_034641835.2 Pinus albicaulis
GTGTTGAAAATGCAGCAAGATGATGGAGCTTAGTGAAATGAAGTCGCCTTCACTAAGTGGGCCCGCAGGCAAATTCTGGCGCAAAATCTATTTTTTAGACTATGTCTATTTTTAGACATATGGAGCATGGTTCGGGGATTCCAGTTTGAGATTCTTGAAGTATGTGTCATGTTGGTAAAAATAGATGAGACTCTATTTTTTGAGGTCAAAGAGGTCGAAGTCTATTTTTAGACTGCCTCTCCTTAAAACAGGGAAGTCAAATATTATTTACCCTTAATAATATTTAGACTATAAACAACAGTTTACTCTCTTGGAGCACTTCAGTTCGAGCTACAGAAGTGGCTCATGCATCTGAAAGAGGAATCACGTGGTTCCCAAGGGTTTGATGGCATCATGCATGGTTGACTTCATTTGGACTTCAGTGGCAGAAGTTTGGAGGAGTTAATGAGACAGCTAGTGGAGTTGTGTTCTGTTTATTTTAGTTGAACTGATTGAGATTAGTTTAACTAGATAATCAATTAGTTATGAGTGGAGTGAATTAAATATTATTTAATTCATTAATTAGTAACTCATTATTCAAGTCAAGAACACATCAGTTCACTACAGTGCATGATCAGTTCAGTAGAGACCGAAAGAGGTAGATGAAAGGGTGGAGTTAGCTATCAGTTGTGACTATACTATTGCTATTTGCAACACACGGATAGGTGGAGTAAGCCCATGAGGATTGCGCAGTTCAGGCTGGTGGTTTATCTATATAAAGAGGCCATCCCATAGCATTTAAACACACAATAGAGGCAAGGCAATTGGCGGTGAGTTTTGAACCAGTAACCTGTTCAAAACTGAGCTAGATTGTGAGTAACTGTATGAGAAAGTACTGAGTACTTGTGAGGAGTATTGTATTGAGTTTGTTACTTGATTTCTCCATTATAATATACACAATAGCTGCGGGGTTTTCAGCTATAAGCTTTCCCCATACATACTGTGTTAATGTGTATGATGATTTGATGTGTTATCGCTTGATTTTATTTCCGCATGTGTGATGATCTGAGTTGAGTTGAGTGGAAGAGATTATGTGTTGTGTATGAAGTTAAAATAGTATGTGACCAGGATAGTATTGGTGAATAATTAATCATTATTCAGAAAATTTCTACATGGTATCAAAGCTATTGAAGCAGAGATTGATCATCACAATGATTACAAACTTATTTCGGTAGACAGAGTCTGCATGCAGGCCAGGTAGCCTCCGGATTCATCTTTCTTCGGAAAGTGAAAGGTCTGGTAAACGCCCCTTGTAGTCAATCTCTGTGCTAGAAATAATTTGTTCTTACGATCTAGAGTGGCTGAGCTTTGAGGTGGAATTCGAAATTTTGCAGCAGTTTTGTTTTCTTGGTGCCATTGTTGAAAATGTCTTTCAACGGTTTGCGACTCGAATATGCTCTTGAAGGCAGTTCGAATTATGTTGCATGGAAGGATCGCATGGAGGTAGTATTAGAAGATAATGGTATGAAGGAGTTCGTAGATACGGGTGTCCAAAATCCCACTGATGCAGCTGAAGTCGATGCATGGCAAAAGAAGATGGCGAAGTGTCGAAGGATCCTGTTGGAGGGCGTCAACGATCATATTGTGTCCAGCCTGCATGGAAAGGCTACTCCATATTTAATATGGAAAGCTTTGACGGATCTATTCTAGAGTAAGAGTGACCAAAGGAAGCTGGCGCTCAAAGATAAGCTCAGAACATCAAGATGGAGAAAGGCGACAGTATCGCCAAATACCTCACGAAGTTCACTCAGTGCAGAGATGAGCTGGGAAGTGTGGGGGTGACTGTCGATGAAGAGGACATGGTCGACCTGGCTCTCCTTGGTCTTCCGAAGGCTTAGCACTCATATCAAGATAGTCTCAATGGTCGGGAGAAGCTTCCGGGATGGGAGCGCCTTTGGGCGGATCTCATGCAGGAGGAGATAAGGAGGACTACTCGAGATGGATCTTCATCAAAGGGAGCTGATGAAGAAAATTGTGCTTTGGTGGCCAAAGAAAAGAAAGGGAAGGGTAAGAAAACCTCTCATTCTAGTTCAAAGGGAAAGAAGCAGGATATGGCGAAAGTGAAGTGTTTTCACTGCCATGATCACGGACATTATGCTACCAATTGTCCAAAGAAGAAGAAGAACAAGCAAGTGGGAAGATCTGCAGATCGAGAAGCTTTGGCTTCATAGTTCGAGCTTGACTTTTCACTGATCGCATGCTTGGTTTCAAGTGTGCTGGGATCGGTATGGTTCTTGGACAGCGGTGCGTCATTTCATATGACGGGAGATCGGGAGTTGTTCTCAGATCTGGAGGACAAAGATTTGGGTGTGCACATTGAGATGGGCGATGATGGTAGATACAGTGCGACTGGTATCGGTACCATATCCTTTCAGAGGGAGTCTGGTAAACCCTTTGTATTAAGGGATGTCATGCATGTACCTGGATTGAAGAAGAACTTGATCTCTGTGGTGATGTTGGAGGATAAGGGGTATGATGTGGTCTTCAGCGAAGGAAAAGCCTTCCTACGCAGTAAGACTACTGGAGAGACCCGGAAGATAGGGGTTCGAACCAAGAACCTTTATCAGTTGTAGGTAGATGGCTGCGCAGCTATGGCATGCAAGGCGGGAGAAGTGGTGAGCCGGGATGATGAGGGCAAACTGTGGCACAGGAGATTGGGCCACCTTCACCATGGAGCTTTGAAGATTCTGCAGCAGATTTCTACTGGGCTTCCTAAGGGCACTCTTGCGCAGTCAGATCAGTGCAAGGGGTGTACTTTAGGGAAGTATATGAAAGTCACCTTTCATGAGAAGGATAGTCGCGCCACGACGATCCTTGAGAGAGTTCACACAGACGTGTGTGGTCCTTTCTCAGTTGCTTCAACAACAAAGTACAAGTATTATGTGATCTTTGTTGATGATTTCTCTCGAAAGTGCTGGATCTTCTTCATGGAGAAGAAGAGCGATACATTCGTGAAGTTCTGTGAGTTTAAAGCACTGGTCGAGAAGGAGTCGGGGAAGAAGGTGATTGCTCTAAGGAGTGATAACGGTGGTGAATTCATCTCAGCTGAATTCCAGGAGTTCTGCAGCGCAGAAGGGATTCGGAGAGAGCTCATCGCATCCCATAACCCACAGTAGAACGGGGTGGCTGAGCGGAAGAACAGAACGACCGTGGGTGCTGCACGAGCGATGTTGCATGATTAGGGCCTACCCCTTCACTTGTGGGCTGAGGCATGCAATACAGGAGTGCATGTACAGAACCGTTGTCCTCACAAGGTTCTTGGCATGAGTACACCGGAGGAGGATTATTCTGGCAAGAGGCCTGATATTTCCCATTTGCGGATTTTTGGTTCTCCTATCTACATGCATGTGACGAAGGATGCGAGAAGGAAGCTAGATCCAACTGCTGAGGTTGGAATATTTGTGGGGTACACTGATACACCTCACAACTACCGGGTGTATTTGTCAGACAGTCGAAAGACTGTTGTGCGACGGGATATAAAATTTCAGGAGGAGAAAGCCATGTAGTGTTCGCTTGAGAGGGAGCTACACTTGCATGCAGATGAGGAGCTTTTAGTTCCTAAGGAGGAGCTTCCGGATGTGGATCAACCACAAGAGGAGGTTCAGGAGGTGGAAGAAACCACCAATGCAGCACCAACCATCAGAGGGCGCATGCACACTACAGAAGCTGAGCGACTGGCTCGGGATGCAGAGAAGGTTGTAGGACCACCTACAGCACAGCGCAGACAGAGACAGTCACCGGATCGGTACACTGGATACATGGCTCTTATGAGTCAATGTGTTGTGACGGAGCCATCCTCTTTTGAGGAAGCTGTGGAGGAACCCCATGGGTTGATGCCATGATCGAAGAATATGATTCGATCATCAGGAACAGTGCATGGGAGATTGTCCCAAGACCGGTTGGGAAATCAGTTGTAGGTTCGCGATGGATCTACAAGGTGAAGCAGGCGGCTGACGGGAGTGTGGAGAAGTACAAGGCGAGGTTTGTCGCCCGTGGCTTCTCACAGATCGAGGGGATTGACTATGAGGAGACTTTTGCACCTGTCGCAAGGTACTCTTCCATACGGACGATCCTTGCTCTCTCAGCGCAGATGGGGTGGCACATTCATCAGATGGATGTGAAGACTGCGTTCCTCAAAGGAGTTATTGAGGAGGAGGTGTACATAGAGCAGCCTGAAGGTTTTGAGATCTTCAGCAGTGAGTCGCATGTGTGCCGACTCAAGAGAGCACTGTACGGGCTGAAACAAGCACCTCGTGCTTGGTACACTCGGATAGACAACTACTTCACCGGGCTTGGATTCTCCAAGAGTGAGGCGGATCCTAACCTGTACCAGATTGTGGTGGAGGGGAAGCTGTTGATCATCATACTATATGTAGATGATTTGATTTTGACTGGCGATGAGCAGTTGATAATTTCATGCAAGGAGGATATTGCACGAGAGTTTGAGATGAAGGACTTGGGCATCCTTCATTATTTCCTGGGATTGGAGATTTGGCAGCGCAGCGGAGGACTGTTTGTTTCTCAGGGCAAGTATGCCCGGAAGATTCTGGAGAGGTTCAACATGCAAGGCTGCAAGCCTGTTGACACTCCTCTTCTCGGTGGTTGGAGGAAGGAGGATGCTACTTCAGCGGAGGTAGTGGATGCCACTGTCTATCGACAGTTGGTGGGGTCGCTTGTTGTACGGTCAATACACGTACTGATAGATGCTACGAAATCTACCTCGGTACAAAAGAATGAGTAAACTCAAGGCTACATCAAACCGCGCTCAGCCTCGTAGCTAGCCCTACGAGGACAGGAGAGGGCTCTCTCCGTCAATCTCGAGAAAATGAGCAATAGGATGCGAGATGACTTACAATAAGAACTGATTTTAGGCTAGTAAAGAGATAGGTATGTTTGATTTTTTGGTTTTTGGGTTTTCGCTAGAGAAATGGGAAAACAAATTTTGGGTCCGGGGATAAGGTCAGACCTTTGCAGATTTCAAGTTGGGGCGAGGTAGGTGAATGTCTTGATGCTTTTGATTGGATAAATGGACAGATTAGACCGACGAGGAGCTGAAGAGGGCAAAGAAGAACTTGGATCCTCTCCAAACGGCTGAAAACATATAGAACTAACTGAATTCAAAGGCCAAGCACTGTAAACAATGGATTCAACCTTATTCACTCATTCAATTTAGTTCAGAAGCATAATGAAAGGATGGCATACATTAAACATGAAGAAACTTACAGTAAACAAAGAAGAAACACCATCAAGAAAAGAACACCACAAGGATCCCAACAAGTGCCGCAAAACCCCTGATCTTTCCTTAGCCAAAATATAAAAAGTATGTACAATGATATCAAAAATATCCCAAGAGTCCAACCTCTCCAACCTCTGAAAATGATTGAGAAATTACAATATATAGATCACTCTAACACCTTTCCCCACCTCTAGGGGTCGAATTCCCTCTTTAGGGATCAGTTTCAACCAATTCTATTCATGGAACTACAATCTAGGCAGCTAACAACTTGCCTCTAAAAGAGTGGAAACTGATCCATTACATGATTTTTACCCTTTTTGTGAGTGAATCTTCTAGAAGAGATAAAAATAAGCCAAATTTACATGCCCAATATACATTTACATCATAAAAACCCAAAAATTCCATCCACAAACAAAACTGGTCCATACTAGGCGAAAATCTGAGCTGGCAGTTGAAAATTCAGCAAAAATTTAAGTGGGTCGCTTTTGAGCCGAGTGGGTCGCGCTTTTTCCAGCCTGAATTTGAGGTACTTCCCGGCATCAAAATTGAGCTCATGATAGCTCGTTGGAAAGCCCTAGATGTTGACTATCCAACCCAAGTGGAATTTCTGAATTTGGAGCTCATTTGACCCTCCAAAACCTCATTCTCCCAGAGGTACTTCCTGCTGGTGCAAAAGGTGGCAGCAAGGTGGTTTTCATGGTGTTTTTGAGCCCTTTGACCATCCAGATTTTGATGAAATGCTTAGTTGATTTCTGAGGATGCATAACTAACCATGAAAAATCCAAAAATGCAAAAATTTCCTCCAGCAAGTGTCCCAAAAAAAAGTGAGCGCATGGGTGCGCGACCCGCTTAACTGAAAAACCTGTTTTTTGAGACCAAAAATTTGAAAATGACAAAATTTTCTCCGAATTTGCCCAAATTCGGAGCGGAGGTCCTCCATCATGTGTCCTGCCCAGTCAATGAAGCCTTGGCCAAAATCCGAAGTGGATTAGGCCTTTTCCGCCGTCTTAGTGCTTTGCGCAACCTCCTCTTCAGAATCTTCATTCTCGCTTTGCAGACATGCATGCGAGCCCAATAATGGCCTTTCATGTGACGAAGCATGTCTTTGTCTCTATCATTATCCTGTGAATGTACCTACGCTGATGAAGAAGGCGAGACCCCTTCCACGCCATGTGGAGATAGTACTCGCGTTGCTGATGAAGTCAACGAGACCCCTTCCATCCCGGGTGGAGATAGTACTCGTCGTGATGTTGAAACAAAGCTGCGCGCTTCTGCGATGTCTTTACCCTCTTTGGTATCTTGCTATGCTGCATCTCGGTCGTCAACTCATGGGCTGAGTCAGCACATCTGAGCTCTTGCTCATACTCGGCTCTGTCTCGACAGCGGCTTCAGGCTCTGAATATTTGCAATATATATATCTTGACTAGATGCGGTGGAGAAGAAAAGCTTGCAATATTTTGTTCAAAACCCAATAAATGTCACCCGTGCACAAGTATCACGAGAAAAAAAAATTACAATGAGGATGGCTGTGGTGGCATGAAAACTATCAACTGTTTATATCACGAAGTAGGTTTGATAAATGACTACCAAATGCAAATGTGTGGTCAACTTTGTGAGTGATGGCCAAAACTTGTCAAGGGCAAAAGCATGAGATTGTGTTTATGATGGAGAATAGGGGCAACACGACAATAACCATAGCGACACAAATAACCATGACCGGCAATATCATGGTGATGGTAAAAAGCGATTGATATGGTGATGGGTTAAAACACAAGCCAACATGAACAACATGTAAAACATGAAAGGGCATGATAAGTAATGATAAAATGAAATAAGTGAGGGCGCGAGGATGATATACACAACGTGCTGAGACATGAGCATATTTACCATTCCAAGAGTTTCAAACTTTTCATAGCATTAGAGGCCGCCCCATGTCTTTTCAAAACCTTTAAGGAATTAATTTGCATGTGAATGTAGGGTTTATACATTCTTCTCAAACTTGGCCTCTTTTAACATCAAAAACTTTTATCCACAATCATGTAAAATCTATTGAACAATGATTAAAACCTGTTTGGAGGCTTTTGGAGTCAATTAGAATCTGGACTCTGGGCGCAAAAAATGAATTTTACGGGTTCGAGTAGAAGAGTGGGTCTTTTTCCAAATGGGTCTGACTTTTGAAGTGGGTAACTCTTGTTATATTTTGCTTGTGAAAAACATGGCAAGTGGGTCGCTCTTGCCCCATGATGCATTTTGCAGGTGGATTTTGGAGGCCTTCCTGGTGTCCAAATCGGGCGTGTGATAGCTCGTTGGAAAGATCTTGGAGTCTACTTTCCAACACAAGTGGAATTATGCAATTTGGATTTCATTTACCCTGTGAAAAATCAAATCTCCCAACACTTTTCAAAATGAGCAGAATGAGGCTGCCTCAAGGCAGAGCGCTGTTGCAGTCAACTTTTGAAGGTCTTCCTCAACTCCAAATTGAGCTCATGATAGCTCATTGGAAAGGTATTTTTGTCTAGTTATCATTTGACTCATCATGCAAGTCATTTGGCCAAACATGCTATGAGAAATATTGATTTTCCCAAGGTCACTTCAGAGGTGCATTCAATTCTCCTGAGGCAACGGTATTTTTGACATTTCTCTAAAACCATGATACCTGTGTAAAACGTGAAGGAGGTTTTTCTTCCTTGGCATGTTGTGGACAAAAACCTCTCTCAGTTTCCCAAATTTCATCTTTTATTTCTCTGAAACATCTTTTGAGTGAAACCGATCCCGATGTGTGGAACAAGGGATTTTGTCGAAATGAAGCGAAATGAAGGGGATAGGGGGCTTATAAATTCTTGGGGAAATTTTGGGAAGTAGGGAGGGATGTTAGGAAGCAGGGGAAAGTGGAATCACAGAGATTGAGTGAGGGGAAAGGGTCCAAAAGGGCAAAACACAGGCCTAGCCTAGGAAATTGCCAAGTTTTGGCTAGAAACTAGGGTTTGTGCAAAAATGAGGAATTTGGGGGATCTCGGTGATGGGAAGTGTTTAAAGAGGTATATTAAGGATAGGGGAAGGTGTTTGAACATCAGGATACAAGTTTTTCCGACGATTTGACCATCCAAGAGAAATTACCTCCAAAACCCTAGGAGAGGGAAATGGACCTTACCAAGGCACAACTGAAGCATGAACGAGGTGTAAAATGACCCAACGGAACTTGACATGATGATGAAAACCCTCTGAATGATGGTACACTTAGCTGAATGGTGACATGGACTGACATTTGGACAAATTTGAAAAGAGTGAAAACCAACCCTAGACCTAATGCCTAGTGACCAAATTTTGCTTGAAGACTCAGTGAAATGAAAAAATTTGACCTTGATACTTTAAAATCACTTTGTAAGAGCATGTTTGATCACTGGAGGAAGGCTGCAAAGGCTGACTCTAACATTGGCTCCAATGGGGATGGTAGCTCCTTGGAGGTGCCAAGAACGGCAGATCTTTGGGAGAGCAAACCAGTGCCTTCATCCATTGGGCGATGGAATCATTATTTGAACGGATAACACAAAACCTTTGACACATTTATTGAATGAAAAATTGACTGAAAACTGAATGAAACTTGACTGAAACTTGACTCAAACCGACTCGATGGCAAACTGAAATAACTTGAAAAAAAAAACTGACTCAACAGACCAAACAAAAATGACTCATGACTGACTTAAAACAAGAATTTACAAAGCTTTTGAAAAAAGGCAGCAGTCCATCAAGATTTGGAATCATGATGACAACCACCTGCATACTAATGAAATATGTACAATCATGTATAATTGGCTTTCCAATGTAACCAGTCAAGCAGATGCCTTGCTAACTGATTCTCCCGATCAAATCTCCTGGTCAACAATACAAACTGATAACTGGGCATCCAAAAACATAGCTGACCATGATCTCCTTCGTCACTGAACACTGCAATAATCACTTTCACAGCTGGCTGCGACAAATCTGCCATTGGGTCCTGAAAAACATGAAGATTTACCTTCTGCTGAAGAAACAAGGTGTCTTTCTCTCCTGATTCTGATCTGTCTTCATCATGTACTTCAGTAAAAGTATGCTCCTGGGCTTCAAAAAACTCTGAACAGGTAGGTGAGCAAATCTCTTCTTGAGAAAACATTTCAACACATGAGATATATGAAGAAGAATTTGAATGGAAATCTTGAATGTTCTGATCTTCTGTAGCCTGAATATAATGTAGGTCATCTTCATATGATATCACAACCAGATTATCATGTTCCTTATTACATTTATCAAGCATAAGAAAAGAAACTTCAGCTGATTCCTGATGCTCAAACATGATATCTCTATCATCTACCAATGATTCATCCAAAAGAACTTCTTTACTTACTTGAACGGAGATGACATCTTGTTTTGCATAAAATGACTGAATTACCTCATCATGAAGGCTGTGTTCTAATGAACTGAAAACATTTGAGTCCATACCTTTGTCTTCTTCATTGCAGATGAACTCAACAGCAAAGTTCTCCTTTTCAGGATTCAGCACAAGGTATTCTTGGTCATTATAATCTGAATCTAGATCTGAAATAGATGGCTGGTCATTATCACAATCTGAAACTGAAACTTGATTTCTCTGCATGCTGTCTTCTTCTGTGGGCAGATCTGAAACAAGCTCTTCTCTCTCATCATCTTCAGCCATATGACAAATTTCAACCTGCTGATCTATAAGGCTACTTACCGGACTGTCATCCTTTTCAGAAAAGGAAGAAGTTCCACCATCACTTTCTTGACCATGTGCACACTGCAGATCTGTGTTAACTTGAGCTGGAAGATGACCTTTCAATAGCTGATCTATCTCATCTTCAGATAAAGGAGATAATACCTTTTGTTTTCTTTTTCTCAAACAATGATTGTCTTCATTGATTTCAAGTGAAGGAGTATACAAACTTTCCTCATACTGCTGATCCATTTCATGTAATTCCTGTTCACTGTCAAAATGCAAAATTCCTTCATCTTCCACCACACTAAGATCTTGGTTCTGCTGCAAATTTTCGTGATCGTCTTTATGCTGCTGAAATGGATTTTCATACAGGGCTTCCATGATCTCATCATCCATGAAATTATCATCTTCATAATATTTCTCAAGGCTTTCAATAAAAGTAGAAGCATGTTTGCAACAGTCATGAACTAAATTTAATGATGGATAAGATACTTGATATCTTTCAATGAACACGGCATGAAAATCCTTTAAACAGTAAATACAGGCCAGCGGAAAATTTTCATACCAAGACTGAGCTTCACCTTCCAGAGTGGCCAGGAATATCTTCATCAAGCAATCTTCAGGAAAAGCCACCTTCAACTTGCGAATATGCATGTGAAATCTAATCAGATGTAAAGCAGCATCTTTCTTACCATCATCGTTAAAAGTAGGCAGATTCCTGGACCAATCTACCTTGGGCATCTTATTCGGAAAACCTGGAATGTGATCTCGGCTCATGGGAGCGTATCTTCTTGTGATTCGGTCCATCTTGAAACTCTCACAGCTACTGATCTCCCTGCAGTGAAGTCACCATGAAGCATCGATTTCTGGATTTTTTCAGTGAATGAAATCGCCAGGTGAATGATTTCAGCCTTGCAGTGTCTGATCGTTGTTCACCATCAACCATCAGATCTGAACTTGATACATGTACTGGGGCAATTTACAAGTTAAATACTACGATTACAAGTTATACCTGAGATCGACTGAAGCAGCGTTTATCTACTTCGTTGATGCATAGCAACAGTGTTTCGAAGGCTACCTGGCGTGACTTCAGACTCCGTCTATAACAAGCAAACGTTTTGAGTTTGTCCCCAGTATGGTCGCCACTATGTTAGTGCTCAAATCTACCTCAGGCTGAAATGACGTAAACTCAAGGCTACATCAAACCACGCTCAGCCTCGTAGCTAGCCCTACGAGGACAGGAGAGGGCTCTCTCCATCAATCTCGAGAAAATGAGCAATAGGATGCGAGATGACTTACAATAAAAAATGATTTTAGGCTAGTAAAGAGATAGGTATGTTTGATTTTTGGTTTTTGGGTTTTCGCTGGAGAAATGGGAAAACAAATTTTGGGTCCGGGGATAAGGTCAGACCTTTGCAGATTTCAAGTTGGGGCGAGGTAGGTGAATGACTTGATGCTTTTGATTGGATATATGAACAGATTAGACCGACGAGGAGCTGAAGAGGGAAAAGAAGAACTTGGATCCTCTCCAAACAGCTGAAAACATATAGAACTAACTGAATTCAAAGGCCAAGCACTGTAAACAATGGATTCAACCTTACTCACTCATTCAATTTAGTTCAGAAGCATAATGAAGGGATGGCATACATTAAACATGAAGAAACTTACAGTAAACAAAGAAGAAACACCATCAAGAACAGAACACCACAAGGATCCCAACAAGTGCCGCAAAACCTCTGATCTTTCCTTAGCCAAAATATGAAAAATATGTACAATGATATCAAAAGTATCCCAAGAGTCCAACCTCTCCAACCTCTGAAAATGATTGAGAAATTACATCATATAGAACATCCTAACCCCTTTCCCCACCTCTAGGGGTCGAATTCCCTCTTCAGGGATCAGTTTCAACCAATTCTAATCATGGAACTACAATCTAGGCAGCTAACAACTTGCCTCTAAAAGAGCGGAAACTGATCCACTACATGATTTTTACCCTTTTTGTGAGTGAATCTTCTAAAAGAGATAAAAATAAGCCAAAGTTACATGCCCAATATACATTTACATCATAAAAACCCAAAAATTCCATCCACAAACAAAACTGGTCCATACTAGGCGAAAATCTGAGCTGGCAGTTGAATATTCAGCAAAAAATTTAAGTGGGTCGCGTTTGAGCCGAGTGGGTCGCGCGTTTTCCAGCCTGAATTTTAGGTACTTCCCGGCATCCAAATTGAGCTCATGATAGCTCGTTGGAAAGCCCTGGATGTTTACTATCCAACCCAAGTGGAATTTCTGAATTTGGAGCTCATTTGACCCTCCAAAACCTCATTCTCCCAGAGGTACTTCCTGCTGGTACAAAAGGTGGCAGCAAGGTGGTTTTCATAGTGTTTTTGAGCCCTTTGACTATCCAGATTTTGATGAAACGCTTAGTTGATTTCTGAGGATGCATAAATAACCATGAAAAATCCAAAAATGCAAAAATTTCCTCCAGCAAGTGTCCCAAAAAAAAGTGAGCGCATGGGTGCGCGACCCGCTTAACTGAAAAACCTGTTTTTTGAGACCAAAAATTTGAAAATGACAAAATTTTCTCCGAATTTGCCCAAATTCGGAGCGGAGGTCCTCCATCATGTGTCCTGCCCAGTCAATGAAGCCTTGGCCAAAATCCGAAGTGGATTAGGCCTTTTCCGCCGTCTTAGTGCTTTACGCAACCTCCTCTTCATGATCTTCATTCTCACTTTGCAGACATGCATGCGAGCCCAATAATGGCCTTTCATGTGACGAAGCATGTCTTTGTCTCTATCATGATCCTGTGAATGTACCTACGCTGATGAAGAAGGCGAGACCCCTTCCACGCCATGTGGAGATAGTACTCGCGCTGCTGATGAAGTCAACGAGACCCCTTCCACCCCGGGTGTAGATAGTACTCGTCGTGATGCTGCAAACAAAGCTCCGTGGCCTCTCTGATATGTTACCACTACTGGTGCACTGCTATGCTCCATCTCAGTACATCAACCTCAACGGTTGATTCATTGTCCTGCTCATATCCTTGCTCATAAACTGAATCCGTCTCTGACATGGCTTTGAACAAGATATTTGCAATATGGACGCTCATATAGGTGCAGTGAAGGCAAAGTCTTAATGTTTGTTCAAAACCCAATAAATGTCACCCATGCACCCAAGTACCACAGGAAAACAAAATCATAATGAGGATGGCTGCGATGGCAAACGCAGAAAACTATCAACATTTTGATCACAAGTGGGACTTAATGACTACAAATGCAAATGTGAGGTCAACTTTGTGGTGGCCAAAACTTGTCAAAGGGCAAAGCATGAGATTGTGTTTTATAGAAGGCTGGAGGCCAGGACAACACGACCATCACGCCCGCAGCAAACACAATAACACGACGGCGGAAATATCATTGGTGACCGAAGCATGGGTATAGTGATGGAGTTTCAGCTTTGAAAACAACATGAAACTGTGCAAAAACGTGAAAGGGCATGATAGTAATGATAAAATGATAACTGAGGGCGTGAGGATGATATACACAACGTGCTAGGGCATGAGCATATTTACCATTCAAGAGTTTTCAAACTTTTCATAAAACTGCCCATATACTTTCAAAACCTTTAAGGAATTAATTTGCATGTGAATGTAGGGTTTATACATTCTTCTCCAAACATGGCCTCTTTCCCAACATCAAAAACATCACAATCATGCTAAAAATCTATTGAACAATGATTAAAACCTGTTTGGAAGCTTTTGGAGTCGATTAGAATCGAATATGGGCGCAAAAAATGAATTTTCTGGGTTCTGAGTCAAGTGGGTCGCTTTTTTCCAAGTGGGTCGCTTTTCCCCAAGTGGGTCGCTCTTGTTATATTTTGCACTGTGAAAAACGCCCAAGTGGGTCGCTCTTGCCCCATAGTGCATTTTTCAGGAAGCTTTTGGAGGCCTTCCCGGTGTCCAAATCGGGCGTGTGATAGCTCGTTGGAAAGCTATTGGAGTCTATTTTCCAACACAAGTGGAATTATGCAATTTGGATTCCATTTAACCTGTCAAAAATCAAATCTCCCAACACTAGTCAAAATGAGCAGAATGAGGCTGCCTCAAGGCAGAGCGCTGTTGCAGTCAACTTTTGAAGGTATTCCTCAACTCCAAATTGAGCTCATGATAGCTCATTGGAAATATATTTTTGTCTAGTTATCATTTGACTCATCATGCAAGTCATTTTGCCAACCATGCGAGGAGAAAACTTGATTTTCCCAAGGTCACTTCAGAGGTGCATTCAATTCTCCTGAGGCAACGGTATTTTTGATATTTCTCTAAAACCATGATACCTGTGTAAAAAGTGAAGGAGGTTTTTCTTCCTTGGCATGTTGTGGACAAAAATCTCTCTCAGGTTTCCAAAATTCATCTTTTATTTCTCTGAAACATCTTTTGAGTGAAACCGATCCCGATGTGTGGAACAAGGGATTTTGTCGAAATGAAGCGAAATGAAGGGGATAGGGGGCTTATAAATTCTTGGAGAAATTTTGGGAAGTAGGGAGGGATGTTAGGAAGCAGGGGAAAGTGGAATCACAGAGATTGAGTGAGGGGAAGGGGTCCAAAAGGGAAAAACACAGGCCTAGCCTAGAAAATTGCCAAGTTGTAGCTAGAAACTAGGGTTTGTGCAAAAATGAGGAATTTGGGGGATCTCAGTGATGGGAAGTGTTTAATAAGGTGAATTAAGTATAGGGGAAGGTGTGTGAACATCAGGATACAAGTTTTTCCGACGATTTGACCATCCAAGAGAAATTACCTCCAAAACCCTAGGAGAGGGAAATGGACCTTACCAAGGCACAACTGAAGCATGAACGAGGTGTAAAATGACCCAACGGAACTTGAAATGATGATGAAAACCCTCTGAATGATGGTACACTCAGCTGAATGGTGACATGGACTGACATTTGGACAAATTTGAAAAGAGTGAAGACCAACCCTAGACCTAATGCCTAGTGACCAAATTTTGCTTGAAGACTCATTGAAATGACAAAATTTGACTTTGACACCTTAAAATCACTTTGTAAGAGCATGTTTGATCACTGGAGGAAGGCTGCAAAGGCTGAATCTAACAGACCCGATATATGCTATGCAGTTAACCAGCTTTCGCAAGCTATGGTTAAGCCTACCAAGCTCTTTTGGAAGGCAGGCAAGCATGTATTGCGCTATATCAGAGGCACATCGGGATATGGTCTATGGTACAGACAGGAGGATGGAGCGAAGCTTTCTGGCTTCACTGATGCAGATTGGGCAGGGAGCCCAACGGACCGGAAGAGCACATCCGGAGGAGTTTTCAGCATTGGGTCGACAGCAGTTTCCTGGTACAGCAGGAAGCAGAGATCCGTGGCACTCAGTTCAGCAGAGGCCGAGTACATGGCAGCTAGCTTGGCTGCATGGGAGGCTATTTGGATGAGGAAGATCCTCGCAGGATTGTTCAGGTTGCATTTGGAGCCTACAGTGATCTACTGTGATAACCAGAGTTGCATTAAACTCTCGGCTAATCCAGTATTTCATGATAGGTCCAAACACATCGACATCAGGTACCATCATATCGGAGATTGTGTTCAGCGGAGAATCATGATGCTTTCATATGTTCCCACGGAGGATCAGGATGCCGACATCCTGACGAAGGCGCTCACCAGGAGCAAGTTTGAATTCCACAGAGGCAGGATAGGGGTTGCGGATAATCCATATCTTGCTGAGAGGGAGTGTTGAAAATGCAGCAAGATGATGGAGCTTAGTGAAATGAAGTCGCCTTCACTAAGTGGGCCCGCAGGCAAATTCTGGCGCAAAATCTATTTTTAGACTATGTCCATTTTTAGACATATGGAGCATGGTTCGGGGATTCCAGTTTGAGATTCTTGAAGTATGTGTCATGTTGGTAAAAATAGATGAGACTCTATTTTTGAGGTCAAAGAGGTCGAAGTCTATTTTTAGACTGCCTCTCCTTAAAACGGGGAAGTCAAATATTATTTACCCTTAATAATATTTAGACTATAAACAGCAGTTTACTCTCTTGGAGCACTTCAGTTCGAGCTACAGAAGTGGCTCATGCATCTGACAGAGGAATCACGTGGTTCCCAAGGGTTTGATGGCATCATGCATGGTTGACTTCAGTTAGACTTCAGTGGCAAAAGTTTGGAGGAGTTAATGAGACAGATAGTGGAGTTGTGTTCTGTTTATTTTAGTTGAACTGGTTGAGATTAGTTTAACTAGCTAATCAATTAGTTATGAGTGGAGTGAATTAAATATTATTTAATTCATTAATTAGTAACTCATTATTCAAATCAAGAACACATCAGTTCACTACAGTGCATGATCAGTTCAGTGGAGACCAGTGAAAGAAGTAGATGAAAGGGTGGAGTTAACTCCTCAGTTGTGACTATACTATTGCTATTTGCGGCACACGAATGGGTGGAGTAAACCCCATGAGGATTACCTGATTAAGTGGTGTTTATAAATCTCAAAAGAAGCCATCCCAACACGTGGAAATACGTAATAGAAGACGAGAAATTGGCGGTGAGTTTTTAGACAATGTGATTAAGCTGAGCGGATTATGATAGCTGTATGAAAATGAGAGTACTTGTGAGGAGTATTGTGCGAGTTTGTTGCGGAATTTCTACCTTCCTAATATACCACATAGTTGCGGGGTTTTTCAGCTATAAGCTTTCCCCATACATATTTGTGTTAATGTGTATGATGATTTGATGTGTTATCGCTTGATTTTATTTCCGCATGTGTGATGATCTGAGTTGAGTTGAGTGGAAGAGATTATGTGTTGTGTATGAAGTTCAAATAGTATGTGACCAGGATAGTCTCGGTGAATAATTAATCATTATTCAGCAAATTTCTACAGAAGGGGTAAAAGGACTGTTTGATAAGTTTTTTTCAAACGACATGAGTGAATG